>APFE031204752.1:0-14823 GCA_000404065.3 Pinus taeda
CTCCAGTTTATTATTTATTTACTCAGATAATAATTGAATTAATCATAAAAACATAATGCAACAGAAATAAACCAAATGCAACATAAAATAATCAGAAAAATTAATCACACATTGCAAAAATTAATTATTCCACAAACAATTATCCATCATTTCATTATCCAAAAAATCTAGGTTTTTCGACCCAAAGAAATATAAGGAGAAATACAATCTAGAACCTGCAACCCATCTCCCTTTGAATGAATTTGACCTAGGTAAATTGGTCTCAAGAAAATTTGCCTCCATATGAAATCAATCTGAAGAAATCAACCTCCAACAATTAAATCTTCACCCTACAACAACTGGATATAAACCCTGCCACTAATGCGTACTAAACAAATCCCAGCACTCGAGCAAAAGAAGAAATATATGAGGAAGGAATAGAAGTTTGTTGCTCCTAGTCATATCTCTAAGACTAGAAGATCAAGAATGAGTGAATGTAAAAGGACTATCTTATTCCCCAAATATATATATATGAGAGAGAGAGAGAGAGAGAGAGAGAGAGAGAGATAAGGAACACCATTAATACTATATGCTTACAAGCAACATATAATGACATTTGTGGACAACTACGTTCCATAGGTACACATGTCAAGCTTTAAGGTGATGTCATCTGCAAGCAAGGATCTTAATTCAAGGACACTCCACAAGGTGGTCCAACACTACTACAAACATCCCAACCATGTACGTTCCACTCCCCCTTGCATGAACAATATTGCAACATAGGCATCCTCATGTCAAATCTAAATCTTCATGAAAGCTCTGAGGTAGTGCGCCACTCTGCCGGCCAGCGATCAAGTACTGCACCAATCGCGTCATTTGTTGCCAAGTAAGGCAAATCATACCATGTTTGTTCAGGGTCCTTCGAGGCCCTGATCTACACGCAGTGAAAGTCTGCCTATAAATCCACATACCTGCAAGTTGACGAATACAGTAGGTGACAACCGCATTTGTGATTGATAGCCATGTAGATGTTCATTTGCATCAAGATCCAGAAGATCTTGTTTCCCTTGATGCAGTGAGCATCCTTGGTCCCCCACGACGAAGCGTACTTCGCTACTTCTGGCAGGTCCAACTCGACTGAGGGGAATTTACTGTCTTTCGACAGCTCCTAGGCTACTAGCACAATAGACAGTAAGAGCCACGCATAGTGGAAGGTCTTTTTGAGCTCCTGTGTCTCGCGAAAGTTCGCAAGGAACTCACCGTAGAGAAAACGCGCCCAATTAAACTGGACTCCTTTAGTGCACTGGGTTGCAAGAGAGAAAACTGGTGCCCACACTTCATCTGTGTGACACTACATCATAACCTTTCCTGCCAAAATCTACGTGGCCACCTTGACCACAGGGTCATAGATACTCGAGATGGCATAGCCTCGCAGCTTCTTTACAAGCTTGAATTTCTCCTTCATGGTCTCCGCGAGGGCCAGCTTGCCACCTCTTCTGCCGAACATCATGGCCAAATTTTTCCCTGTGTACAGTAGCCACATGATAGTATGGATCAATCTGTCGGTGATGGGTATTGGCCCCTCCTGCCACAGACACCCATCGTGCACCAAGCATGGCAATTGGTTGATAACCAATATTATAAGGGGGTGTGATTGTAGTGTAGCACCCATAGTAGCTTGAGTAGACCTGCCTTATCTACTACCCTGAGCCACTTCTGTGGTTCCAATATAGGCATTCTAGTGGTTGTGTCAATAATGCAACGCATTAGTTGCTCAGTCGTCAAGTGCAGGAACTTCTCATGGTTAGCTAAGTCCCAATATTCCAGTTTTAATTGAAGAACCTACCCGTCGGGGATATTAATCTTTTTTGGATCTTCATCTTCTTCTTCAGCAATCCCGTTATAACATTCCAGCGTGTGGCTCAACCGAGTAGTCCAATCAGGTTGAATCAGATCTAAATGATCCCGTGGTATCCTAAATATTGCTACTTTAAATTCTTGTGGCACTTGGTTAATACAATCAAACCCAATTTCGAAGTTGAATGTCAGTATGAATCCTTCACACAGAATATCCCATTCACCTATAGCATGGTGGAGCTCTGTTTCCAAGTACTAGTTCATCGGGATGAAATCTAAGGTGTGACAAAACAAGTGCACCCATTCAGGTTGGGGCTTCGCTCCATAAGCCTTAGCTCATTTGGCCAAGTGGGTGGGTGGATCATCCTTCATGTCATATTTGTCTATCATTCGTACCTTTGGCTTCCCAAAGTGTGTTCTCATCATCCTCCTACACGCACAACAATCATCAAAGCTACCGTTGTGCGCACCCCACCATCTTTTGGGCGTAGCGCGCAGTGCCCAGTCTAAAGCCTCGAAGCAACTGCTTTTCTGGTACCTCCCTCTCAAATTCATCCAAAAATGCATCTGCATCATTCAAGCCATCATAAGTGGGAAAATCTCTTACCTCTGACGATACACAGCGCAGCGATGCGGTCATCATGTTACACCTCAGCGTGGTTACTTCATGTAGCCAATTTTGCCGGTGCTCTAATTCTTCATCAAAGTCTAAGGTGCAGGAACTCTCACAATCCCATCTAATTCTTCTATCTGTTGTTACATCAGGAACTCTCGCGATCCCATGTAATACGTCCATTTGTGGTTATATCAGGATTCTCAATCTATGGTCTCTCGACCTCGAGGCGACCCTTGGTTTCAGGGATATTAATCCTCTCGTCTTCTTCTTCAGCAATCCCATTATAGCATTCTAGCATGTGGCTCAGCTGAGTACTCTAATCAGGTTGAATCAGATCCAAAGGATTGTCCAGTCAGGTTGAATCATATCCAAAGGATCATGCGATATCCTAAAGATTGCTACTTTAACTTCTTGTAGCGCTTGATCAATACAATCAATCTCGACTTCGAAGTTGAATGTCATTATGAATCATTCGCACAGAGTATCCCATCCACTTGTACCATGGCGGAGCTCTGCTTCCAAGTACCAATTCATCGGGATGACATCCAAGGTGTGACAAAACAAGTGAACCCATTTAGGTTGGGGCTTCGCTCCATAAGCCTTAGCTCATTTGGCCAAGTGTACAGGTGGATCATCCTTCCTTCATTCCTTAATTGAATCGATGGCTACTGCAACTCAGGTCTTCCCATCCGCTACCATGTCTACTTTGGTAAAACGTTCACATCTGACCCCGATCCAAAATAACCTGATCCATTTCATATTCTCCTATCTGCGTGGTTAGCCTCATCTCTCATCCTGTCCTTGGTTTATGCTTTATTCACATCCAAGGTGTGACAAAACAGGTGCACCCATTCAGGTTGGTGCTTCACTCCATAAGCCTTAGCTCATTTGGCCAAGTGTACAAGTGGATCATCTTTCCTATCATATTTGTCTGTCATTCATATCTTCGACTTCCCAAAGTGTGTTCTCATCATCCTCCTACACTCACGCTAATCATCAAAGCTACCCTTGTGCCTACCCCACCATCTTTTGGGCGTAGCGCGCAGTGTCCAGTGTAAAGCCTGGAAGCATTGATTTTTTGGTACCTCCCTATCAAATGCATCCAAAATACATCTACATCATTCAGGCCATCGTAAGTGGGCATATCTCTTACCTCTAACGATACACAGTGCAGTGACTAGGTCATCATGTTACAGCTCAACGTGGTTACTTCATGTAGCCAATTTTTCTAGCGCTCTAATTCTTCATCAGAGTCTAAGGTGCAGGAACCCTTGTGATCCCATGCAATTCGTCCATCTACTGTCGGATTCACCCAATATTGGTCTCACACTGTTATTTTATATATGGGGTCCAAATCATCGTCGCTCTCATAATCACAGACTGGTTCACTATAGCGTGATCCTTTAGCAGGATCTAGGGGTACTATTACATAAAGCGATTTATTTTCAAATACCATTTTCTGCTTCTTTAGGTTGGTTACCCCATTCATGTTAGTAGCCCAATCAATGCCAAGGAACACAAGGTAGGGGTTGTTGTCATCCATAATTTCTATTACTTCAAAGTCAGCCAATGCACTCGTGCCTTGAATATCTATAGTTACTCCTTTGAGCCATCCCATGGGAATGATCTTCTGTTGATTTCTCATCCTTAACTGAATCGATGGCCACTGCAGCTCAGGTCTTCCCATCCGCTACCAAGTTTGCTTTGGTAAAACGTTCACATCTGACCCCAGATCCAAAATAACCTGATCCATTTCATATTCTCCTATCAGTGCGGTTAGCCTCATCTCTCATCCTGTCCTTTCTTTATGCTTACGAATCTTCCATACAATGCGCGGTTCACTTGGAGTGTTTCCAACGCATTTATTTATAAGTTCTTGTAATCCCTTCGCAACCTTGCTATCATGCAGTAGCTTCATGTAGGTCTCTAGAAATGTTGTAAGCATAGAAGGGTCCATTTCCTTATCAGGCTTATCCCTGCTCCCTGAGGTAGAGGCCTTAGCGAAGCTCTTCTTTGCTTCCATGAACGTTTCACACGCGCGCTCCAAATGAAATTCATTCTCATTCAACAGAGCTTTGTGAACCCGTGCATTGTCTTCGGGTTGTTTCCCCTTATCATCGCCCATTGCAATTCCACTTCGGAGCATTATATTCACATTTGGATCCTCTTCACGAGGCTCAGCCCTCATCATCTACAGGTTCTGAGTCGACTGAGGTGGTAGTGTCACGTATCCTCACTATCGGCATAGGATAGCCCTCTGTCTCATGATCAAATTGGGTACAATATTTGCACAACAGCCGCATTGGGATAGTGCATTCACAGACATAGTGTCTTGGTCCTCCACGGTTGTAGCAGATTAGCTGCCCCCGACCTCTGCAAGGTCCTCCTCCACCTCGGCCTCGTCTGCGCCCCTGAAAGCCTGTTCGCACCATCCCAGTGCTTTGGTAAGGGGGATGTATTTCTGACTGAACCCTATAGGTGGGAGTTTTGTCCATCATCAATTCATAACTTCTGCAGTTGCACTCATCATGCCCTACCGACTTGTAGAAATTGCAGAACAGTTGTTGTGGTGTTTGTACAAACTTCTGCAGCAAATGACAGTTATCTACCGTATGTTTCCCTATTGCGTGACATATAGCGCACCACAACGCAGGCCTCGATTTTATTGGACAAACTTGGAATCATTCCAGGCTTACCCTGTACCAGGAAAACTTGACCATCGTAAAACCTACTTGAAGTTGTTACAGTAGGTAATATTTCCCATATTAATACTTAGTTGACACCTAGTTTGTGAACATAAAGCCACAAGTGCCATGCTTGACCGAACGTCGCTACTACTTCCCCCATCATCATGTTGCAAGTAATAAAAGATCCTCTCATTAATTAGCATAAATTCACATGTGCTTGCATGGCTGGGGGGTGCCATGCCACCCAACCTTAATTATAATTAAGATCAAATGGGTGGCATGCACCTCCCCGGGCCTCACTTCATGACGTTTTTTCAACCCCAATGGGAGCATGTAGATGCTTATTACTTGAATGTATATTTTTATCTTAATTAGTGATTTAAATATACACCATCTTAAGGGGAGACCTTTTAGGGAAAGGTAGAACAAGGAAAGTGGAATGTAAGTAGATGGTGGAGACTTATAACACATTTGGCATTTTCTTTTATCTACATCATACTTATTGAATTTTTAGTCCTCCAACATAATCCTTTATTATGAAGGTATTCGTTAGTAACTAATTATAAGTTAATTTTTTTATTTTAATATATTTTGATGACAGTGGGATGCATTACATTAATACATTATAAACAACATTGATTGGATTACGGTGTCGACTGAAAGATGGAAAAAATCAATTGATGGTAACTTATCATGGCATAGTGTGGCTACATTGGTTAATGAAGCTGAACGTGAGAGAGATACCAATATTACAAAGAGGGAAATTGATTCATAAAATGGTTTGAAACATAATCACGTAAGCATATCCCCCAATACTATTTAGTTTTTTTTTTTAATATTATATTGATTTATATGGTGTGTCTTTTTCTTAATTTGAATCATTTCTAGGTATAAATATTATTACCAATTGAGAAGGAATATTTTATGTGTGTGACATTACACAACTGAAATACTATAAGGCTATGTGGTGTAATGGCCACAAATTTCACATCAAAAATATGGATGAAAAGATAAAAACTTTTAAAAGTGGGATTTTCAAAGTATTTCGAGTTACTAATGTTTCCTCTACAAGCAACACACATCCAGAAGTGTCTAAAAATCGATACTGGTATTTGGAAGATATAATTGAGTGTGATTGTAAATCCTCCAAAACAATTTTGTTGGATGTCAAATGGTAAAAGCTACAAATGAAAGAATGTGATCTTGAAAGAACTTTCGTTGAAGATGCTAATGGATTTACCATGGTTGATATAAGGAATATTGAGATTCCATGTGATTTTGGAAGCTCAAATGGTGACTTCAACTGACACTGCCCCCACCCCCCGCCCCACTCATGTTACTCTAAATTCCCAAATACCTAATTTGTTCACTATAAATTAGAACATAGGTGAAATCCTTAGAAATATAAGATATAATTTTGGACAACAAGGGTACAATTCATATTCCAACATAAATGAAGATAAAATGCAATGCTCCAGACATTCTATGTTATACAACATTTCTTTCTAGTGTGCCCTAGAAAAGACAATATAGCTCCTTCCAAATCCTACATAAAGCATCTACCATCTTTAGTTGAGTCTTTTCGATCTTTCTTCACTGGCTCCATTGTTACTTTATGGGACCAATAAGCGACGTGGGCCGAAATGTCCAATTGTTCCCTAGTATTTTTTTTAGAGTGAGAATAATGTTTAACCTATAGCTTACTCTATAATTCAACAATACAAATGAATGGTGGCAGTGAAATCTTTAGGGAAGATTCAGTTTTTATGTTATATTAAAGAGAGTTAAAACCTAAACTTAGCTAGATTTGAATATTTTCATAATTTAACACATAGTTCAAAGTTAATATTTTGGGAGATTGCTTGGTTAAAAGAAACACACAAAGCTCCATATCTAGCGCTGAGAAATGTTTTGCTACGTTGAATGATATTAATTGCTATCAATGTGTGCAAAGAGAGAGAAAAATATCCATACTCATTTGAGAATTATGATACTCTTCCACGTTTAGTGTGGCTCAATAAGTTGAAATCTAAATCAAGGTTGAACGAGGTAACCACAAGAGAATTGCACAGTATTAATCACTATCAATGTGTTCACAGAGAGAAAAATATCCATACTCATTTCATAATTGTGATACTCTTTCAGGTTAAGTGTGGTTCGAGAACCTGAAATTTAAATCAATGTTGCACGAGGTAACCAAAAGAGAACTATAGACAAGTAGAATGGAAATGAACCATTCTTCATCTTTTCGATATTTGTTCTTGTGCAGTGGTTCACAATATGGTCATCTATGTTATACTTTATTTGAAGGTGTTTGTTACTAGTTTTTGGTCGTAGAAGGTGAATTGAGATCTTGACAACTTTGAGAAAATAGCTCCATAAATTAATGCTAATTTGTTATTAAAGCAAGTGCCTTAATAATTTGAGAACTCCTTTGTGACTATGGTTGTCAGATTCCAGTATGTTTTACTAGAATGAAATGTTCATATTCAACGAATATTTATATGTCAAAATGATTCTTGAATTTATGCCTTACAATGTTTCTTCATATTCAATGATTCTTTATATGTCAAAATGATTCTCAAATTTGCAACATCTAGTGCAATTGCTAGTGGCTAACAATGGACTAAATGGACTATGATGCATCTCTTCTATTTAAACATTTGGGAAGATTGATTTATTTACATTTGTGGTGAGGGTGAACCACATTAGATGGTTCCTAATGATGAACCACATTAGCTGATTCCTGATGATGAACTGCATCAGCTGGTTCGAAATGTCTTGCCAATCTCAATGATGCGATTATACCAAAAGAGAATCTCATTATGAATAAAAATTTACAATACAAATATTAAAACTATTAATGTAGTAATAACATGAATTAAATAACAATAATAATTATTATAGTAGTAAAACATTAAACATAATATTTCAAACATATATTTTATTTATTTTCCAAAGTAAATAAAACACGGCTAAGCGTTTTCGATGGATTTTCAAATTGTGACTCAAGGAGGAGGGGGAAAGAGAGGGCAAGGAAAGAGAGGGAAATAAATAGTGAAAGTCGGAGAGGGGGGAAAGAGAGGTAGTGAGAGTGACACAAGGAGAGAGAGAGAGAAAGGGAGAGAGAATGAGAGAGAGAAAGAAAAGAAAAGAGAGTGAGGTAGAGAGATAGAGGAAGAGATGGAGAGAAAGAGAGAGAAGGAGAGAGGGACAAAGAGAGAGCGAATAAGAGATGAGTGGGAGGGGGGATGAGAGAGGGAGTGAGCGAGAGAGAGTGGGAAAATTAGAGAGGGGGAGGGAGGGGAAGAGTTTGATAAAGGGAGAATAATGTTTAACCTGTAACTGTTAAAGACACACATGGCAAAAGGAGTATGAAAGATAAAACATGAGAGTACGTTTATTATTAACAAATCATATACATTTATAGTACATGGTGTGACTGTTGGGTTCCACGTCCCAAGGTCTCTTGGACTTCCTTAGCCTATTCTGCTTCCACACTAACCCATATAGGATTAGGTGTCCAACATCCCCCCCCCCCTTAATCCGAAGGGTTATGTATGAGTCCAAGAAGAGAGCTGTAATATAAAACGTGAAAAAAATGCATGGCAGCAGTAGGTTGAATGTGCTCTCTGAAATGTTGGTATAAAGGGTGGTGGTTTAAGGATGACCACCAACACTGGTATGCTTAGTGCAATTCCTAGAACTCTTTCAAAACTGGCAAGAAGCTGAAGTCTTCTGCTAGAGGAAGTGCCCCTATTGTTTTGAAGAGGGAAACATTCAACCATGAAAGGGAGGTCTCACCTTGCATAAAAGGGAGAAGTTCAACTTGAAAAGGGAAGTCTCAACCTGTGATGGTTTAAGGATGACCACCAACTATGGAATGCTTAATGCAATTCTTGTAACTCTTCCAAAATTGGCAAGAAGATGAAGTCTTCTGCTAGACGAAGTGTCCCCAATTCTATTCCTGGAATTCTTCTGAAACTGACAAGAAGTTGAAGTCTTCTGCTAGAGGAAGTGTCCCAAATTATTTGAAGAGGCATTACCAACTGAAGGCATGCTCAAGGGCATCTTTGTCTCTGCCTACAACTCTGAATCTGGTATGGCAGGTTGCGGCTCAAGCTCGCTTGATGTGGCTTTGAAGCTTGTAGATGACCATCATTCCCCCCCTATCATACACAAGGTAAGATGATGGAGAAAACTCAACTGCAATACTGTTCAATACTCTTGAACAAGTTCTGACATGTGACTGAAATATCTTCTTGGTTGTTGATGCCCATTGCCAAGAAGCAATCCATCCAAGATGAATATTTGTTCTTGCAGGAGGTTTGTTTCTGAAGCATCTATTCGAAGAATAGTTGGTTTTATGACAATGCTTACATGGATGAAGATTAAAACAGTGATCTTTTAGATGGCCAACTCGGTCACAGTGTTGGCATTTCATAATCTGTTGTTGCTTCTGTTGCTTTGGAAGAGGGGCAGAATCTGGAACAACTAAAGGTGAATTGTCATGAAGAACAAGTGAAGATGAAATGTCGTCAAGAAATCCAATACTTTGAAATTGGATTGGTTTGGAGTAGTCTGGAATATGAAAGGACACGTCCTTCTCGTATCCAAGACCTGTTCTGTGCTTGTTATGGACAAGCTCTTCCCATGGTCTGATGATTGGTTTGGGAAGTGCAGACTGAAATTCTGCATCTGCATGTGACTTTGCTACTTCCTTGGGCACTGGATTTGAATCAACTTGTTGCTTATGGGAGTCAGAATGATGATGCCATTGCTATAATTCTTCCTGCTGCAGTTGTGATTCAAGTTGCAGAAACTCTGTCTTTTCATGTGCATTTTGCAGACGAGTTTGAATGTCTCTGAGAATTGATTTATCAATCATGATTGTACTATTGACAGTAGAATGTCTTAAATTTTTTAGTAATTCCAACACTCCATCGTTATCAAGAAACTTGCTAGAGGTACTGAAATCAACTTATGGATTTCCCTTCTCTTCAACATGCTTACTGGTATCCAGTCCACAACTATTTGCATCTTTGTTTTCAACTTTCATGCCTAGACTCTCCCAAGTAGAAGATGAAACTTTCTCATCTCCACTAGAAGTCTGAGAAGATTCAACTTCCCATGCACTTGCTTCTCTATCTTCCGGAAGAAATGTTGCACTATATACATCTGGACAAGACACACAATCTTTGTTATTTTCTGCATTTCTAACTGCAATAGCACCTGTATCAGTCATAGCTAATTTGCTCTCAACGCCTAGGGAAGCATCAGACTCTGAAGTTGGAGATGCTTTTCTATCCAAATGGACTAAACCTCCATCAAGTGTACAACTTTTCCCTATAGAGGTTACAAAGATTGTGCTTTGAGAAAGACACCCAACATTTTCTTTTTGCACAGAATTCATGTCTTCGAAATCAAAATTTACATTGGTATTTTCAAACTTGGCACAAGGATATGCCATTGCAACAGAAACATGTTGTCCCCTTGCATGTGGACAATAATCCTCTGTTAAACTTGCAGCAATAGTTACAGGTATATATGTTTGGCCTTTAAAACAGACAGTGGTTGCCATCTGTCTTTCCTCAACTGACCGTGACCTTAAATCATTCTCAGTAGACATGCATTCTTTGTTCTCATTTCCTTCCGAAAAAAGCAACACATTTGCAGTTGATTCACTAGAAGTTTCTCTATATCTTCCCTGGTTATCTCCATTTGCAGGTATATGTTGTTCTCTACCCTTTATGATTACAGATGGCAAACTAGGTTTTCCAGTAAGCATTCACTCAGGTGATTACTTTGCTGACGATGTTACTTGCATTGTTGAATATTCTGATGAAGAACGCATTAGATCAAGATGGTTATCATCCAATGGACACATCACTTTTTTATCACTCTGAAGCTCGAACAGTTCGTAGCCATCACAATTTTCCAGGCTGGTGATGCGCTTATCCAACTATATCACAATTTTATGACAGATTTTGAGACAAAGATCATTCTACTTAAGCTTGCACTTTTTTCTGTTTTTGTTTCTTGTCAATGCATAGAAAGGGAAGTTGCTATCAGCTACTTAGAGGGAGTAATCGAGAAGCTTCGTGCCACAAGGGATACACGAATTGAGGAACCAATACTATATGTTAGAAGGCAAATAGCTGCATTAAAACTTGAACAAAGTGAACAGAAAAAATGTAAAAAGCTACTAGATGAGGGCAAAAATACACTTGACAGTATGACTGGTATAGATCCTTTTGTTTATGCAAACTACCATTGGGTCTCATCTCAGTATCATAAGTTGAGACAAGAATTTGCTAAGTTTTATAAAAGTGCTCTTCTGTTTCTGGCTTATACTCAAGCAATATTGGTTCAAAGCACTCATGATGTTTTAGTACACAATGTTCAACGCGGCAGAAATTAGATGTTGGTCCAGAAATGGCTACACAGGTTCAACTTGCACAAGGGTCTTTGACATCAACAATCCTCTTCAACTATGCCTTGAGATGGTAGACAGTCTCCTAAATGAGGTTACAACAGTGAGGAATAATCTTTTGATTGTCTCTATAATGCTCCAAAATTCGTGGTTATCCTCAGAAAGGGGACACAACCTCTTGAGAAATTATTTTATGCCTCAAGCATGTGACACGACTTGCCTGTAGCTTTGTATTACCTCCTACAGCGCATATGCTCCCTCCTCTAAATAATATGCAGCCCAAAAAAATTTTGATAGGCCTGGTTAAGCTTCTGAGTGTGCTCCATGACCATTATCCTCAGTTTCACAACCAATATGTAGTCCCAAGCAACCAGGGAACTCGTCCATGCAATTAAATAAGGAATAGCTGTAACTGGGTGTTCGAGTTTCCTTCCAGAAGATGAGCCTCGAGCCTGAGCCACACGCTTCCTTCATAGCTACAGCATTATACGCAGCCAATGGTGTACAAGTCCAACAATCCCACCAATTTAGTTCTCCTTTGCAAATGTTGATCTCTGTTTGGAAATGGCTCCACGCAGTAGGATAGCAAGGAATGGCTTAGTTTTATGTTGGTGTACCTTCAAACGCATCAGCAATCCTAAGGAATGGCCTGCGGCCTCTGTGAAGACAAGTTTCTACTAGTACCAATTGCTTTTCCTATAATTCCTCGGATGTGGCCTTTGTTCCATATGATCCTTAATGGAGGCAGATGCGTAATGTATTTGTTTTAAAGTGGCTGAGGTCTAGACACATTTATCCCTTTAGATAGAAGTTGAAGCAAAGATTTTAAACGTACAATAGGATTTTCAATGCACCAAACATTTGCAGGAACTTCGCATGTCAACGGAGCACTATGCAGAGTCACCGCTCATCTACTTCCTGCTCAACCTTCCTTGCTAGCGTTGTTGATGGCTGCTCTCTTAGTCTCTCTTAGTCGAAAAACCGCTCCAATCAATGATTCAGTGCATATTCAATGTAAAAACTCACAACATATAACCAAATGCAAACTTCAACCTCCATTGGAAAAGTGTCATATCAATATGCTTGCTTTAACCACAAGAAATAAGCTCTCCTACCTTACATTCAATTTAGGCTTACCAACCAGAAGGTGAACGGTCACTAACAGAGCGCGAGGCTAGCAAAGGGATAGGTATGAATAATGGTAGCTTAAAGAGAAAGAAATAACACATGTCATACATGCATAACTCATACCCACAACTCTTTAAATAATGTAAGCTTTTCGACAACTACACTGGAGCTATGGGAAACCGATACGACATACAAACAATGCACAAAGAATATTAACCGCAACATATGAATCGATGCATGAACCAGCGTATGAACCAACACATATATGAACTACGCGCACAGAGAATTACTCACAGAAAATTACTCAGAGAATAAATCACCCATCTCTGGGGATGCATACACGGTCAACTGTCATTGTTTCGTAACCAATGCATGAATTTAATAGAGCAGAGGAAATGCTTCTTACACGGAGTAGAAATGGTAGAACTGACATGCATAGAGAGGTCAAGCCACAAAATGAAACAAGTGGCTCAAACAAGTGGCTCAAAATGGAGCAGGGCACGAGAGTGCCCGCTCTGATACCATGTTAAACACACACATGGCAGAAGGAGTATGAAAGATAAAACATGAGAGTACGTTTATTATTAACAAATCATATACATTTATAGTACATGGTGTGACCGTTGGGTTCCACATCCCAAGGTCTCTTGGACTTCATTAGTCTATTCCGCTTCCACACTAACCCATAGAGGATTAGGTGTCCAACAGTAACTTACTCTATTATTCAGGAATACAAATGAATGGTGTCAGTGAAATCTTTACAAAATATTCAGCTTTTATGTTATATTAAAGAGAGTTAAAACCTAAACTTAACTAGATCTTAATATTTTCATAATTTAACAGATATTGCAAAGTTAATATACTAGGAGAGTGCTTAATTAAAAGAAACACAGGAAGTTCCATATCTAGCACTGAGAATGTTTTGCTAGAACTGTATTAATCACTATCAATGTGTGGATAGAGAGAGAAAAATATCCATACTCATTTGATATTTGTGATACTCTTTCAGGGTTAGTGTGGCTCAATAAGTTGAAACCTAAATCAAGGATTCATGAGGTAACCACAAGATAACTGCAGACAAGTAGAATGGAATTGAACAATTCTTTATCTTTTCAATATTTGTTTTTGTGCAGTGGTTCACAATATGGCCATCTATGTTATACTTTATTTGAAGGTGTCTCTTACTGGTGTGTGGTTGTAGAAGGTGAAGTTGAGATCTTTGACAACTTTGAGAAAATATCTCCATAAATTAATGTAATTGGTTATCAAAGTGAGTGCCTTAAGAAGTTAAGAACTCCTTTGTGACTATGGTTGTCAGATTCTAGTAAGTTTTAGTAGAATGAATTGTTCATATTCACCGATTGGGTTGAAGCCTATGTCGGTCCACAAAAGTTGAAGAACAACATTTTATTTGACTCAGTGCTTGAGAATGTGTTAAAATGTAGTTATTACGCCTGATAATTTGTGAACTCAATACGAACTCAATACTATAAAGAAGAGACAACGATTGGTAATGCTTCTAGTCTAGACAAGCATGGTTGACTCAAGCATTGTAAATGGTGTGAGTGTGCGACGTTGACTAAGGAGATGAAAATTGTTGTGCATTCTTATATATTGACCCTTCATACTTTGTTGTTTTTCCAAATATGGAAGATTGCACAATGGTAGTTGGAATACCATAGTGATTAACATGGGTCTTGAATAAATTTGTATTCCTCTTCAAAGATTGTCGAGATATTCTCTTTAAAAACTATATGCACTTTAATTGAGATGCAATATGTGGCTTTTCATTTCATTTCATGATTGGGAAGGAAATCATGCTTTCCCACAATCAACTCGCAGGCTTTCAAGGATTCCATTCCTTTTCTGTATTTTAGAGCTTGTTTCTAGATTAGTCATGCAGAAGACAAAGCTTCTTAGGTTTTCACATGAGATTCCTATAAGGAAGATTACAACAGAGGAGATACAAAACATTCCTGATGTTTGTTGGGAGTTGGATACTGCAGCAACCCCAGTTGGTCTTGTATTTAAAGTAATCACAAAATCTAAAAAAAAACGGCACAAAAAAACTAAAAAAATAACACATGCTAAAAGAATACAACAACTACAAATACAACAACACA
>APFE031204755.1:0-77644 GCA_000404065.3 Pinus taeda
AAAAATGGTGGCCATATGAAGTTTTTCAACAAAAAAAAATTAAAAACATAGAAAAACATTGTTTTGAAACAATGAAAACTAAAAAAAATCAACCTACATACCGTTTCTACGGTGAAAATGGCGATCTCCTCTCGAAATAGTGAGTGTAGACCCTTTGAATCAGCAAGATCGCCCTCCAGCTCCTCTCTCCCAGCTCTTCTTCTCTTCCTCCGCGCGCTGCTGTCCAAATGGGCAAAAAAAAAATCGATTTTGCCATATAAAACCCGCTGCCGCCCGACCCGCCGCTTTTAACCAAAAAAAGCGGCAAAAAAATTTTAAAGGCGCTTTTTTCCATTAAAACGCGCGTTTTATGCGCCTTCTGGAAAAAAACGCGTTTAGAACGCGCTTTTCACAACACTGGTGAAAACATGCTGGCTTGTTAACAGGCTTCTGAATTAAGCAAAAGATCCAAGACACATTGGTACACCATACATCACTAACCCCGGAGGCGGGGCATTGGAGCCACTGCTCACTCCTCAAAGAAAAGACTACAAACTCTTAGGGTTAAGTGGGAGGAGCCAAGGTGAAAAGTCTTTTGCAAGTACAAATGAGGGGTATTTATAGCAAAGGGTAAAATTGGCCCTTGCGACTGTTCGACTTCCCTCATGACTATTTGACTTTCATGACTTTTCAACTTTACATGACTCTTCAGATTACATGTGGGTCTCTTGGACTTCCATGTTACATTACATTGATTTACAACAGTATGGCCCATAGTAGTGATGTGGCCGACATGACTCATGACACGACTCGACACGACAGTGCTGGTATGTTCATGCTGGTGGTGGTGTCCATGTTGAGCTGCAATGTTGCTGAGTGATGGATGTGCTCTTAATGTATCATAGCTTCATCTCCATATGGAAAGGTGTGCGAAGTCTTCGATGGTCTTGGTGTTTGCCAACCCAATCTCCTTTGTGCTACATTCATTTATCTTCCCTTTCTATAACCCTTGGCCTTCTTTTTGATTTCAACTTTCACTCCAAAATATTTTTTCTTTCCTCTTTCTTGGCTCAACCTTCTCACCACCTCATCAACTCTCAGGTTTCTTACACCTAACTCATCATCTTCTCCCAAAGACACTTTGCTACACCTTTTGCATCTTTCCCTCATGTGCCAACGTTCTTCTTGTACCTCCATACCCATCTCACATTCTACGTGTTCACCTTATTAGCCACCCTCTGTGCTACTCTATATTTGCATACATTGAGATGTTATTCCAAGCTTGAACCCTAAATATGTGTCTTCATATCCAGGGTCCCAACAGATTAGCAAATTAAGCAAAGTTTGGTCTTTTATGCTTTCTTACAAACTTCACGTATTTGCTTGCTTGTTTGCTTTGTTATTTACCAGGGATTGAAGACAGGGGTAAAACCAATCAAACATGAATCTATGATCACTCACAATTAATTGCAAGTCAAACTATTCTCTTCCCTTAAACGATCTGATTCAACTCTTGATCCAGGTGGATATTGGTGGCCACCCGCCAATTCCACTTGGACCCCCACCGTTGCTTCTTTCAGTTTTTCAGTTTCCTTAATTGTAGCATAGTTTACTATTTTTGGCAGTTTTTCAGGTCCTAAACTTCCAGAGCCGTTTTGAGGCCCTAAACGATGTTTTTTTTTTGGAAATCTACTGCCAGCAATTTTTTGTCTAAAATCATATTTTCTGTTGTAGTCCTCAGAGAGATCTTTCCAACGGGCTATCATGCGCATCAAACGGAGATAATATGACCAAGTCAAGACCCTGGGAAGTTGGATGTCCAACTCACCCCAATAGGGCCCATAAACTCTTGGTGTTACATCTCCTCAGGTTAGGGTTTTGCTTGTTTAGGGTTTGCTCTTATTGTTCAATAATAAAAAGGCCCTTGAGCCTCATTGTATTTCAGTTCAGAGGCATGTAGCCGCCACATCTCTTCTCAAAGATAAGCTACCATCGCCCTAGCTGGTGTATTTCCATTTCTGTTTGTAAGCATATTTCAGTATTTTACATTAATGAAATGAAGTATTATTTCTGCTGAATCTTTGTGTTTATGGTTATCTTTGTAATTTGTTCCATTCCTCTTTAAATCCGAATCAGTGGTATCAGAGCGGTATGCTTTTTTCTCTGTTTTTCTTTGCATGTCCCCAACGAGGTCGAGATATAAGGAGTTAGGGCTTAAACTGGTCGAACCTTTGCAAGACTAGCGTCGCAAATCCCAACGGCCTCCCATGGTGGATGAAAAGAAAGACAAGGGGGCAGGAGAACCTATTAAAATCTTGCTTGAAGAAGCCCTTGAGCGACAAAGGAACTCGATGATGGACAACTTTGCCCAGATCCTTCAGCGGCTACCCGGGGCGACGCATCGGCTTCCAACAGCTACTCTGGAAACGCCACACTGTTTAAGGGACAAGTTAATTTTGAAATCCCCATATTCGAGGGTCAGATAGACATAAATGCCATCGATAAATGGTTAAATCTGCTAGAGGGTTATTTTTCTATTCATGATTTTTCCAGTCGGGAAAAGATTATTTTCGCTCTTCTCAAAGCAGCCCCCCACATCAAGGACTGCGTGGGAAAACCTACTTGCAAGCAGAAGGATGAAAGTACAGGCTCAATATTTTCAGCCGCACCCACTTGGAATTCATTCCGAGATGCCATCAAGGAACAGTACTACCCTGTCGAAAGCTATGAGGATCAATACATAAAGTGGACCATGCTGTGGCAGGGAAGGGACCAAGACGTGTCAGAGTTTACCAATATTTTCCATACCTTTCGCACAAAGTTTGGTGTCAAGGATTCGGAGCAGCATTTGGTACTCAAATACTGTGGTTGCCTGCATAAGTACATCCAAGAAGAAATAGAATTCTTGAACATCTCCTCCCTTGGCACGGCATATTGATATGTCGTCAAGGTCGAGAAAAAGTTTAAACAAAAGAAGCGAGACTTTAGATTTGCGGATCCGAAGCAAGGGAAAGGTGCCCCAAAATCGTAGAACAAAGGACAAAGCCAAGGCGGGGAAGCCCAAGACAACCCGCCAAAGCTGCAAGCAAAGAACAACGCCACGAAGCCAAAAAAGGACACAGGAAAGTGGTGTGAGTACCATCAGAGCTCCACTCACAACACAAGTGAGTGTCAGGCCAAACAGTCACTAGTGGCTGAGCTAAAGGTTTTAGAATCAGATGCATGTTCCGACTCTAAGTCAGAACCCGACAAGGAGAATGACAAAGGGAAGCAGATTATCGATGTGGAGCACAATGCTTTCATTGCCACCATGAAGATCCAGAAGGAGGATCCCAAAGATCCAGAGGAGGAGGAGCGTCTCTTCCACTCCCAAATGTGGGTAAATGGTTCCTCGCTACTGTTCATTGTCAACAGCGGAAGCCAAAAGAACCTCATTTCTGTAGAGGTTATGAAGCGGCTGGGCTTACCAACCACAACACATCCACAACTGTACACCATCGAGTGGCTTCACCAAGGACGGGATCTTCGCGTGAGCCAGCAGTGTCGCCTTCCATACAACATCAAGCCCTTCACGGATGAGGTATTGTGTGACATTTGCTCCCCTTGAATTTTGTGATGTATTATTAGGACAACTATACTTGTGGAAGCAACATGCCATGTATGAATCATGGCCTCGTGCTGTTATTGTTACTTTGGGAAATAAGTTGTACAGGATACCGGAGGTAGCACTGCCTACCGCCATCTCTTTGGTTACTGCAAAACAATGCAGTAAGCTCATTTCCAAAACCGGGAAATTTGTTTTCCTGATGATACGCCCTCAAGGAAAGAAGAAGACGGTGGCCACGACCTCCAGACAGGGCCCCTCCGCACGACAAATACAGATGGACAAGGTCATGGAGGAGTACGAGGACATCTTTACCTCCCTCACAGGGGTTCCTCTGCACTATCAGGTCAAGCACTCCATCGATATGACCCCAAGTGCACAGCTGCCCAATGGACCAATCTATCGGCGCTCCGTTTTGGAGAATGATGAAATCAAGAGGCAGATTCAGGAGTTGTTGCAAAAAGGTCACATCCATCCAAGTTCATCGCCCTGTGGGAGCCCAATCGTGTTGGTACAGAAGAAGGATGGGACTTGGAGACTCTGTATTGACTATCGGGTGCTGAACAAGATCATTGTCTGTAATAGGTACCCGATCCCACGGATTGATGACCTCCTGGACCAACTAAAGGGGGCAAAATATTTCAGCAAGATCGATCTGAAGTCAGGATATCACCAAGTACCAATCGAACCCTCTGACATGTGGAAGATTGCCTTCAAAGCCAAGGAGGGCCTTTTCGAATGGTTGGTTATGCCTTTCGAATTGACGAATGCTCCTGCAACCTTCATGAGGCTAATGGATGACATCTTGTGGCCATTCACCAACTCATTCGTAGTGGTATACTTGGATGACATTCTAATCTTCAGCCAGAGTTGGGAAGAGCACCTCCACCACATCTGACAAGTTCTCCAAACACTGCGGAAACACAAGCTATGTGCCAATTTGGAGAAATGCACTTTTGGCATGACCCAGGTTCAATATCTAGGATACATTATTGATGAATAGGGGGTGCATGTGGACCCAACCAAGATCCAAGTCATTCGGGATTGGCCATCTACAACCACTCTGACAGAGCTCCGCAGCTTTCTAGGTCTTGCCAACTTCTACCGCAGGTTCGTGTTGGGGTTTTCTCATATCAATTGGCCTTTGAGTCAAGTCACCAAGGGAGGAGTGAAGGCCAAATTCTTTTGGTCTGAATCTCAACAAAAGGCATTCATAGAGTTGAAAGATCGCCTCTGCACGACACCAGTGCTCATGTTACCAGATTTACAACAACCATTTGAGGTCGAGACAGATGCCTCTGACTATGCTATTGGGGTAGTCCTTACTCAACATGGGCATCCAGTGGCATATCACAGTGAAACACTTTCAGACACAGTTCGAAAGTATCCCACTTATGATAAAGAGATGCATTCCATTGTGCAGGTCTACCGACAATGGAAGCATTACATTTTGGGGAAGGAAACGATCATCCACACAGACCATTGACCCCTGCAATTCATACAGACCCAAGGGAAAATTGCAGAATGATCACCATCAGAAGTGGTCTACATACTTGTAACAGTTCCATTTGAATATCAAGTATAAGAAGGGCAACACCAATAATGTTGCAGATTGCCTTAGTCGACCACTAATCATAGCGTTAACCACTGTGCTCAACTATTGTGGGCATGAGACTTTTGATTGGCCACTTCTCTACAAAAGCGACCCAGAATTCGGCCACACATACCAGACACTCCTGGAGGGTCGACATGTTCCAGATTTTCACCTCCAAGATGCCCTGTTATGCCACCTGGGTCACCTTTGTGTTCCTTCAAGCGAGCGTGCCAAGATGATTTGGTAAGCACACTACAGTAGGGCTATTGGGCATTTCGGGGTCGAGAAAACGATGGCAGTACTGCAAAAGTATTTCTATTGGCCGAATCTTCGACGGGATGACGGGAAGTACATCAGATCATGTATTGCCTGTGCCATTGCCAAACCGACCATCATGAAACAAAGCCTCTATACCCCGCTACCTACCCCTAGTTGACCTTGGGAATCCATCTCCATGGATTACATGTCAGGCCTTCCTTCCACTAAGCATGGAAATGACTATGTTTTTGTGGTCGTCGACAGGTTCTTGAAGATGGCCATTATGGCAGCCTGCAAGAAGAATATCACAGCAGAAGCCACTACTAAACTCTTCTTTGAACGAGTGTGTGTGCACTTTGGGATCCCACAGTCTATCATCTCAGATTAAGACAGTCGGTTCCTCACTACATTTTGGTCCAGTCTCTGGTCAATGTTGGACACTAAACTCACTAAGTCCACAGCCTTCCATCCTCAAACTGATGGCCAGACAAAGGTTGTCAATAGGATGGTTGTACACATTCTGCGCATGTACAACTCAAAGCATCCACGTACATGGGACGAGAGCCTCCCCTATGTTCAGCACAGCTACAACCGAGCTTTTTGCAGCTCGACTAGCCACAACCCTTTTCAGGTGGGCTTGAGATTCCAGCCACTGTGCCCCAATGATGTGGCCATGCCACTTGCAACTACTCACACAGATTCGGCTCATGTCTAGTCCGAAATAGACAAGGCAACCAGCTTCATTGAGCACATCCAACATATTTTCCAACAGGTCCATGACATTCGGGAGAAATCAAATGCCAAGTACAAGCAGCGACATGATCAACATCAGGTGCCACACAAGTTTCAAGTGGGTGAGAAAGTCTGGTTGCATTTGCAAAAGGAACACCTTACTGGAGCCTATCGGAAACTGAGACCAATTCACTATGGTCCTTACACCATTACTAAGCCTATCGGAGACAATGAATTTGATCTCAGCATTCCCCCATTCCTTGGTCTGCACCCAATGTTCAATGTGGACCACCTTTAGCCATACTCTCCACCATTTCTAGACACATCCGACATTGCAGAACAACTCACACCCACAGAATTAAATCCAGATTGCATAGAATAAGCTGCAAATGATCAGGTCATGGACATACAGATCAAGAACACTCACCAACAGAATATCCAACTGTATCGAGTTATCAAAGCAGACCAACTCCTTCACCATGGCAAGTGGCTCACCAGGGACCATGTTCAGCAAAAGTTTCCTCATCTCATGGAGGAACTCAACGCAATGGGGACCATTGCTTCCTAAGGGGGAAGGAATGATCCAGGTGGATATTGGTGGCCACCTGCCAAGTCCACCTGGATGCCCACCATTGTTTCTCTCAGCATTTTCAGTTTCCTTAATTGTAGCACAACTTACTATTTTTAGCAGTTTTTCGGGTCCTGAACTTCCGGAGCCATTTTGAGGCCCTAAATGATGTTTTTTTGGGAAATATGGGGGCAACATGGGTCCATTGACCGATGTTTCCCTTCCCAAAGTGGTAGTGCTCAGATAGATCTTTCTAACGAGATATTGTACGCATCAAACGGAGATCGTATGCCAAAGTTACGACCCCAGGAAGTTGATGTACCAGTTTACCCAAACAGGGCCCATAGTTTGGTGTTTCATCTTCTAGGGCCAGGTTTTGGAATGTTAAGGGTTTTCCATTGTTTCTCAACTATAAATAGGCCTTCGAGCCTCATTGTAACACAATTCAGAGGCATGTAGCCACCACATCTCTTCTCAGAGATAAGCTACCATCGCCCTAGCTGGTTTATTTCCATTATTGTTTGTAAGCATATTTCAGTATTTTACATTAATGAAATGAGGTATTATTTCCGCTGCATATCTGTGTTTATGGTTATCTCTATAATTTGTTGCGTTCCTGTTTAAGTCCGGATCAATTCCTCATGCAGGATGGACATGTGGTATGGTATGAGTCACGAAAGATGAATGAGCACAAGCAAAACTACCCAACACATGATCTTGAGTGGCAACGATCATACATGCATTGAAGATGTGGAGGCACTATCTTCTGAACAAGAGGTTTGTATTGATGAGTGATCACAGTGGTTTGTCGTATCTATTTTACCAACCAAATCTGAATGGCAAGAAGGCTTGGTGGTTTGCCACGATTAGTGAGTTCAACTTTGAGATAAGGTATATCAAAGGTAAAGAGAACAGGGTGGCAGATGCTCTTAGAAGGCAGATTTTGGTAAATCACATAATAGCCATGAGCTCCTATGGGATAGACTTACAGGATAGGATCTCGCAGGCAGGTCAGCAAGATGTCAAGTATAGGTAGATTTTGCATCGGTTGCAGCAAAGTATATGTACATGTACAAGTAGTGGTACAAGTACAGGTGTAAGTGCACAAGATGTGGACTATCGTCTAAAGACAGATGGATCAGTTAGATTTAAGGACAGGATATATGTGTTGGATAACATTGAGCTCAATAAGGTGATCTGGAGGTTGTTTCATGAAGAACCATATTCATGTCGCCCAGGTTATCATAAGACGCTCACAACAGTGAAGAAATTTTATTATTGGCCAAATTTGAAGAGAGACATATCAAAGTTTGTGGCTATGTGCTTGGATTGTCAGCAAGTGAAGGTAGAGTGTAAGCATCCAGGTGGATTGCTACAACTGCTTGTGATTCCAAAGTAGAAATGGGAGGTCATTTCCATGGAACTTATCATAGGTTTGCCGAGGACGGTGAGAACATGATTCCATCATGGTAGTGGTGGACAAGTTGACAAAGGTTGCACACTTCATTCCAGTGAAGTCTACATTCTTAGCGAGTGATGTAGCATAGGTCTTCATCAGGGGCGTGGTTAGATTGCATGGAGTACTGAAGAAGATTGTATCAGATAGGGATGCAAAGTTCACTTCCAGTTTTTGGAAGGAGTTATTTGTAGGTTTGCGTACAGAGTTGGCCTTCAATACAAGTTATCATTCGTAGAAAGATGGATAGACTGAGAGGGTCAACAGGATATTGGAGGACATGTTGAGGATGTATGTGATGCATCATTAGTGAAAGTGGGAAGAGTAACTCCCATTGGTAGAGTTCACTTAATACAATGGGTGCCATGAATCTTTGAAGATGAGTTTGTTTGAGGCCTTGTATGGGCGAAGTGGTAATACTCCCATCAGTTGGCAGACATGGAGCGGGAAATGCAGGTAATCAAGAAGAATTTGAAAGTAGCATAGGATAGGCAGAAGAGCTGTGCAGATCGAAATTGTTCAAAAAGTTCCAAGTTGGGGAATGTTGAGAAATGGCAACAAGAAATCCAAGATAAAATTGTCCTTGAATGAAATTGAGAATTAAAATCGAATTCTATTCTCATGGCATCTTGTAAATATTTAATTGACTTTAATTTACTTAATTAGCGTAGGAATTTCGAGTTGGAAGTCTTTCTGTAGTCATGTATATGTTTTCCCTAAGTTCTAAGGGTCTAGTATGAGTTTAAATTGAGTTGGAAATTAGATCACTCAGTTTACTGAGTTAAGTTCAATTAAGTTAGTTCTAAATTGTTTTTGGAACTACTAGAGGACTAACAGTCAGTTGGTGCACTAATGCATCCACTAGTGCTACTCTAGTTAACCAGAGATTTCCTCATGATAAACTCATGCATGTCAATTCATAGAAAGACCCAGTTGAGACTAGAGTGCAAGGACATTGTACTATCAATTGTATGATTTACTGAGTTGTATAGATCATGCATGCAATCAGGAACTGGACCTAGTTTGGATTGTGAAATTTTGGAAGCACTAGATTGCCATTAATATGGGCTATTCAGCCATAGGAATTGCACAAGGAAATAGGGGCTTGGAGAGCTTCAGAATAGGCTAAGGATTTAGCTTGAGATTGAAAAGTGAACTAACAGAGTTGAGCATACTTGTGCGGATTTATTCTAGTGAGAACAAGCTTCGTATCTTCACTCATATTTTCGAATATATGAAATATAGATAGAGGGGTTTTGAGCAATGGCTTTCCCCAAATACATCTTGTGTTATGTGCCATTGATTTATCTTGTTGTTGTTCTTATTGTTTTCATCGATCTATTGGCTTTCGCTAGTTGAAAGTAGAAGTAGATTCTTGTCCCGTGCTTTAATAAATTGCATGATCTTGTGAATCTATAGGATTTTCTACATGGTATCAAAGCTGAGAATAGTATACTAGAAGATTTCAAAGTTTTGAGTTTTGGGTTATAGGTGAAATTCAAATTTGCAATACATACTTCAGAATTGGTAGATGGCATTCTACGGTTTGCAGCTCGAGTATGCCTTGGAAGGCACCTTGAATTTTATAGCATGGAGGGACAAATGGAGGTTGTGCTAGAGGATAATGACTTGAAGGAATTCGTTGATCAAGAAATTCCTAAGCCAATAGCATCTAATGCATAGAATTTTTCCGATTGGAAGAAGTGTGTGGCGAAGGCAAGGCAGATAATCCTTAAGGGAGTTCGAAACCACATTGTCTCGAGTCTCCATGGAAAGGAAACATTGTATGCTATGTGGAAAGCATTGATGGATTTGTATCATAACAATAGTGACCAAAGAAAATTGGCACTAAAGGACAAACTTTGAAAAATCAAAATGGAGAAAGGCGAGACTATTCCAAAATACTTGACCAAGTTCACTCAATGTCGTGATGAACTTAGAAGTGTTGGAATCACTGTTGCCGAGGATGATATGGTGATTATTTCGCTTCTAGGACTCTCAAAAAGTTGGCATAGTTATCAAGAATTTGTCAATGGTAGGGAGAAGCTGCCAGATTGGGAACGACTGTGATCGGATTTGATGCAAGAGGAGATTAGGAGGAACATCGGGGATGGCTCTTCATCAAAGACTGATGATGAAGAGAAATTTGCCTTAGTGATTAATGTGAAGAAGGGGAAAGGAAAGGATTCCCATTCCAAATTGGATTCTTATCATGGAGGTAAGAAGAAAGACATGATGAAAGTTAAGTGATTTCATTGTCATGAGCTGGGCCATTTTTCCACAAATTGTCCACTCAAGAAGTCCAAGAATAAGTCCTTAGGAATTGCAGTGAGTGAGGCTTTGGCCTCTCAAATCGAATTGGGCTTTTCCCTCATTGCATGCATGGTGTCATGAATGATGGGAAGTGTATGGTACTTAGATAATGGAGCTTCATTCCACATGATTGGCGACAAAGAGTTATTTAGTGATTTGGAGGAGAAATATCTCCATATGCATATCGAGATGGGTGACGATGGGAAGTATAGTGTTATTGGATTGGGCACGATTACTTTTTAGAGGGAGCATGGTGCTCCACTCACCCTGAATAATGTTATGTATGTTCCTAGGCTGAAGAAGAACTTGGTATACGTTTCCATGCTTGAGGATAGAGGCTATGATGTGATCTTCTCGAAAGGAAAGGCGTTCCTTCAACACATAGCCATGGGCTAGTTAAACAAGATAGGCATTCGGGTGAAGAATCTCTATAAGTTGGAGGTAGAGGAGTGTGCTACTTTGAGCACAAAAGCATAAAGGGTGCAAAGCTGAGACGTTGGTGAGTTGTGGCACAGGCGATTGGGCCACTTGCATCATTGAGCTTTGAAGATATTGCAGCAGATCTAGACCGGTCTTCCCAAAGGTATGCTTGAGCAAGTTGATACATGTGTGGGGTGTACTTTGGGAAAATACACCAATTCTTCCTTTCACGATAGAGACAGTTGAGTAGAGGCTATTCTAGAGAGAATCCATTCAAATGATCAGGGCCCACCACTACACTTGTGGGCTGAGGCATGCAACGCAATGGGTTTATGTTCAGAACCGTAGCCCACATCAGATACTTGAGATGAAGACACCAAAGGAGGCTTATTTCGATAAGATGCCAAATGTTGATCACTTCAGGGTTTTTGGGTCATTGGTGTATTGCCATGTGACCAAATATGCATGGAAGAATCTTGAGCCAACAACAGAGTTGGGGATATTTGTGGGGTACACTGATACACCTCAAAACTATCGAGTGTACTTGTCGACCAACAAGATGACAGTGGTTCGTAGGGATGTTAGATTTGATGAGGAGAAGGCCATGTGAGTTTCCCTTGAGAGGGAGCTTGACCTACATGCAGGTGAGGAACTTTTTGCTCATAAGGTTGAGGAACTTCAGATTGATGTGGAGAAACCACATGCAGAGGATCTGGGAGTGGAGACATCTACTCAAAAAGAGTCTTCCACAGAGGGAAGAAAGCGCACTAGAGAGGCTAACATATTGTTGGATGATGCACAAGAGAATGTGGGGGCACCCACTTCTCAGCACAGGCAGAGGAGCTCACCTGAGAGGTACATTGGATACATGGCTCTTATGGGTGAATGTGTTGTGATAGAGCCATCTTCCTTTAAGGAAGCAGTGCAGCAACCGGTTTGGGTTGATGCAATGGTGGATATGACTCCATAGTTCGTAACAGTGTTTTGGATGTGGTCTTGAGACGAAATGACAATTTAGTGGTGAGATCCCATTGGATTTACAAGGTAAAGCAAGTTGCAGATGGTAGTGTGGAGAAGCATAAGGCTATATTTTTGGCCCATGTCTTTTCACAAGCAGAGAGGATTGACTAAGATGAGACCTTTGCTCATGTTGCAAGGTACTCATCAATCAGATCTATATTGGCACTATCAGCACAGATGGGTTGGAAGATACATCAGATGGATGTGAAGACATCCTTTCTTAATGGCATGATTGAGGAAGAGGTGTACCTAGAGCAGCTTGAAGGAAACCTTTGACCGTGATTCACATGTGTGCCAGCTCGAGAGCGTTGTATGGGCTAAAGCAAGCACCCCATGCTTGGTACACCAGGATAGATAGCTACTTCACGGGTTGGGCTTCACGAAGAGTGAAGCGGATGTGAACCTGTACCACATAGTGGTGGAAGGTCAGTTGTTGATCATTGTTCTTTATGTTGATGATCTCATAATGACAGGTGATGATCATTTGATAAAATATTACAAGGAGTAACTTGCAAGATATTTTGAGATGAAGGACCTGCAGGTCATGCATTACTTTCTTGGCATGGAGGTATGGCAAGGATATGGGGAGTTGTTTGTGTTTTAGGGCAAGTATGCCAATGAGATACTCAAGAGATTCCACATGGAGATCAGCAAACCCATGGAGACTCCTCTAGCAGGTAACTAGAGGAACGAGGATGCTACTTCAGGGGAAGTAGTGGAAGCTACTATTTACAGGCACCTTGTGGGTTCACTCATGTACTTGGTGAACACACAACCGGATATGTGCTATGTAGTTAACCAACTTAGTCAAGTGATGGTTAGGCTTACCAAGCTATATTGGAAGGCGACAAAGCATGTGTTGAGATACCTCAGGGGCACTTCTCAGTATGGATTATGGTACAAAAAGACAGAGGGAGTGAAGCTTCAAGGCTTCATTGATGCAGATTGGGTGGGAAGCCCACCCGGTAGGAAGAGCACATCCAGAGGGATCTTCAGTATTGGGTCGACGACAATTTCTTGGTACAACATGAAACAAAGACTAGTTGCACTCAGTTCAGTAGAGGCAGAGTAAATGATTGCAAGTTAGGCAGCATGTGAGGCCATTTGGATGACGAAGATCCTGGTTGGTTTGTTTGGTCAACAGATGGATCAAACTGTGATTTATTGCGATAATCAGAGTTGTATCAAACTCTCTGAAAATCTAGTTTTTCATGATTGGTCCAAGAATATTGATATCTGATATCATCATCTCAGAGACTGTGTATTGAGGTAGATTATGTTGTTAGAGTACATTACCACGGAGGAGCAAGATGTTGACATTTTGACAAATGCATTGTCAAGATGTAAATTCGAATTTCACAGAGACAGGATCAGGGTAGCTGATAATCCCTTTCTTGTTGAGAGGGAGTGTTGAGAAATGGAAACAAGAAATTCTAGTTTAATTTGTCCTTGAATTAAACTGAGAATTAAAATCGAATTCTATTCTCATAGAAACTTGTAAATAGTTAATTAAGTTTAATTAACTTAATTATCTTAGGAATTTCGAGTTGGAAGTATTTCTGTAGTCATGTATATGTTCTCCCTAAGTTTTAGGGTTCCAATATGAGTTTAAATTGATTTGGAAATTAGATCACTCAGTTTACTGAGTTAAGTTAAGTTAAATTAGTTCTAAATTGTTTTTGGAACTAATAGAGGACTAACAGTCAGTTGGTGCACTAATGCATCCACTAGTGCTACTCTATTTAACTCAAGATTTCCTCATGAGAAACTCATGCATGTTATTTCAGAGAAAGACCCAGTTGAGACTAGAGTGTAGGAACAATGTACAGGCAGTTGTATGATTTACTGAGTTGTATAGATCATGCATGCAATCAGGAACTGGACCTAGTTTGGATTGCACAGTTTTGGAAGCAATGTATTCCCGTTAATATGGGTTATTCAACCATAGGAATTGCGCAAGGAAATAGGAGCTTGGAGAGTTGCAGAATAGGCTAAATATTTAGCTTGAGCTTGCTTGCGAGCTAAGAGAGTTGAGCATACTTGTGCGGAATTGTTCTAGTGAGAACAAGCTTTGTATCTTCACTCATATTTCTGATATATGCAATACAGATAGTGGGGTTTTGAGCAATGGATTTCCCCATATACATCTTGTGTTATGTGCCATTGATTTATATTCTTCTTGTTCTTATTTTTTCACCGATCTATTTGCTTCCGCTGGTTGAAAGTAGAAGTATATTCTTGTTCTGTGCTTTAGTAAATTGCATGAGCTTATGAATCTACAGGATTTTCTACAGGAAACACATGTACTTGCACATCAGATCAAAGAAGATATCCTTGTGGATTGGATCATGTGCCAAGCTGGCACCCCGTTTTTGTGGACCTTTCAGGATTATTGAGAGGATTGGGCCAGTAGCCCTTCGACAGTGAAAGTACATGATAGTTTCCATGTGTCATTGCTTAAGAAGTATGTTAAAGATGTTGATCACGTGATTGATTGGTCTATATTGCAGGTGGATCTAGATGGAGAATTCCAGCCGAAGCCTTAGTGTATATTGCAGAGAAAGATGCTCATGCACTGGAACCAAGAAATTGAGTAGGTTAAAGTGCAATGGAAGCATTTTGGGCCCAATGAAGCTACAAGGGAGATGAAAAATCAGATGTGGGCTATGTATCCTTTCTTATTCACTGGTTGAGTGGATGTTTTTGGTATATGTTTTTGTTACATGTTTTGGTGATGTTTGGTATATGTACATATGTATATAGATGTAAATACCTCCATGAGATATGTTATAAAGCTCTAATAAGCAGTATGGGTGTCATGTCATTATGATGTTATACTTGTTATGTTTTCATGTTGGTTTGCTTCTCAGAAGGATGGTCATTATAAATACTACAATGAGCTAAGTTATAAAGCTCCATGGGCAGTATGTTTTGCTTACAACATCCTTGTTGGTTGTAGGTGTTGTTGAACATCGAGGACAGTGTTCCCCTAAGGGGGAGGGTTCTATAACAACCCTGGTGAAAATTCCATGTAATAAAAGTTAATGAAGGAAACATAATAACCACGGTTGATGGGACACTTACTCCAAGCTGAATGTTAGAAAAAAACATAGAGATGGGGATCACTTGTGGTTGATTAATGGCTAAGGAAGTTGGAAAAGGCAATGGATAAGGCTTTGGAAAGGCAAAGTGGCATTTATTTGCATTTATTTATGAAAAGAATGGAAATTAGGAGAAAAGGAAGGTGAAAGGTCACAGGTTGCATGTGAGGAGGAAAATGAAGGAAAATAATGGAAAATGAAGAAAATAGAGGCCTCATTAATAAAAAGGCTTTTGAGGATCAGTACATAGAATTTTGTCAGTTCAGTTTTGGAGCTCTCTCTCTATTCTCTCCCTCTCATACTCTTGGACATAGAGTTTTCTTGGAGCACTCTTGGAGAGTGTGGCATACTTGGAGTTTTGGAGCAATAAGGTAAAGGAAAAGTAGGAAAGTGCAAGAGGAAATCGGGATCAACAACTATAACAGGTTTTGCTTGCAAGTACCGAGTTGCATGTATGTTTTCCTCACTAGTTTTGGGATGCATGGAATATGCATGTGGTTTATTAGTCATGATCTGTCACTAGCATGGAGGATTGCCTGGATTCACAGTGGCTTTTCCTAGCCTTGCCATTTTTTGAATAGCCATGGTGTTGTGGGTTTATTTCTTTTCTTTCTAGTTGGTTCTCATGTTTCCTCTAGCTTGGGCTGAGTTACTAGTTTCTGGAAACCCTGGCTGGACAAACGCTCTGGAAGCCCTGTAATAACTTGGGTTGAGGTACTAGTCTTGGAAGCCCTGGATGGACAAACGCTCTGGAAGCCTAGAGTAATCCATGGGTTGAGTTACTAGTCCTAAAAGCCTTGGTTGGAACAAATTCTCTGGAGTCCTAGAAGGCTTGGGTAGAGACCAATTTGATGATGGTTTTGTGATGTCCAGAGGTGGAATCACTATTTGATGGGTTGAGGTGATTTGCCTATGGAAGCCTTAGATGGTTTTGGATTGATGTGTTTTATGATATCCCACATTCATGCTTGGAATATGGCATGGGGGTGGTTGGCTGAAGAGAATTTTGGCTCGACCATGTCTACTGTCGGGTGGTTCTTGGAAGTCCCATAACTAGTTTCCCTTTGCATCATTAATATGAGCTTATTTCTCCTTGTTATTTCATGATTATTGTACTGGTTTATATGTGGATTATATGGCTATTGTTTCCTTGATATTTATGTTGTTATTATGCTAGTTATGAACATGTATTATGACAATGGCTATGTATGGCTCTCATCATGATTTCACTTGTAAACAAATGAGAAATGTATCTATGACGTAATGGATGAAACTGTAGATAATGTGTTGAGGAACCAATTCTTCTTAGTGATTCTCAAATGAGTATGAGACCCCTGTGCTTAGATTTGTTGTTTACACCTGTAGATTACATATTTGTGATATGCTTAACAAAATTCTTATCATGGCTAGTAGGGGTCAAATCAAGGGCTTGTTTAAGTAATTGAATTTGTATCACCATTCCATTGTTATCTTTTTGTTCTGAACATATCATTGAATTCTGGGTAGTGACCTAGGCTTTGGGCCTGAAAAAGTGGCTCAAATCCTAAGGAGTCCCTGTGCATTGGTATACCCATGTTGTGTGAGTGTCCAAATCCCTCTGGACGCATGCATGCCCATATCTTGGAAGTGTCCAGGGGTCAATTGGTCTAAAAAATCAATGGGATTGAGGGTTTGGTTACCTGAGAGGTTGGGATGGTTTTTGAGAGACTTGTTGTTGATGTCGAAGGTTTGTATGGTGTGTTTTCATCGGTTCCACTTCCTTAAGGTGACCTAAGAGGTTGAATCATATCATATTGACTTCTCGTCACATGTTTACTTTGATTGGCTAGTTTAGATGTGGGAGGAGGGTGTTACACCAACCATTTAATTTATAGGGCTTGATAATAATTGTTGGAAAAAATAAAAAATGTAACATATTTAGTTTTTTTTTTCTCTATTTTACAATTATTATTATAAATGTCTAAGAGTGACATCTAATTACCTTCCTCCTCTTATTATTTTCTATTATAACTTTTAATCTTCCCAAATGTATGTGCTTTGGAGTTGGTGTAGATGGAGTTAAATTTTTCCATCTTGATAGTTTCCTCTTCTTCCTTTATATTCTTGGTAAGAAAAATCTTTATTTTTTTCTAGAATTTTGGTTTATAGATTTTGGGAATAATAGTTAATTAGCATTTTCAAGTTGTTTTGTCACTTCATATTATTGTTTGTGAAGGAGGATGAGGTGTTTCTATGATAATAATTATATAGTTGAAAATTGCACACTCTTAGTACCTTGCTTAAGCCACTACTTGTTAATGGCATAATTCCTTATAATGCCTCAACAAGATTTGTTGATTGTCACTCCCTTAATGTGGTTGATCCAAATATGGGGTCACCATGGTAACTCATTTTCAGTTGTTTCTCCTTATTCATAATTGGGCCAAATCTAGGGGTCACCAAAGTTGGGACCTTTGGGCCATGAGTGACTTCTAAGTCCAAATATAAAATCCCTAAATTGGACATGGCATGTGGGCATGCATGGAGGCACGATCATAACATCACTAATCCATACCCAAGTATATCTATGTGTGAATAGGCATACCTTCATAAAAAACCAAGGGGATTTGCACGGGGGGACACATAATGGGTGGATGATCAAATCAAATGGACCCAATGAGCTCCATACTTGTATTGCACTTGAGAGAGGGAATTTGGTCATCTTAGGCATGTAATTGTGATAAGGAACTTACCTAAGCATCGATTGAGTTGAGTGACATAAACACACATTGGAGGATGGCACAAACTAGCTTGGATGCTTAAACCACATGGACAAATGCATGAGGAGGACCAAGAGGTACACTGTCAGTTGTGATGATTGAGTGGGTTATATGATCGATCTTGTGGATGAGGTTGGTGAATGATTTTTTGAGTGGGAAAGTGGGATAGTTTCCCATGAATTTGCCAATGGGTATGGCCTATGGCAAAAGAAAGTTGGATTGGTTGAAACTCAAAATGCATGATGTGGCACCATATGATGATAAGAACCAACATAAGAAGAGAATGAAGGCATTACATGCAAGTGGAGCAAATGAATAGACGTGGAGTTGACTAAATAAAGGATTGGTGTTGAAACATGGGACGTGATGAGTTCCAACTACCAAATGGATTTCGTGAGTGAGAAGTGTGGACTCATGTGTCAATTAGCATGTCAATGAGTTGGAACGATTTAAAAAATCTAAATGTGATACCATATTGTTGACGGCGCTAGTTATCACCAACATACAGGGGTTCTCCCCAATTTGAAGTCTCAATTAGGTCTCACACCATTTGGAGTGCGAACCCCATCCAGAATATCGAACCGACCACCATAACACAAAGATTCACCTTGGTTTCAATAGATAACATAAGAAATTATATACATATACCTTGAACAAGCAAGTAAGTTGATATTGTGAAACACTAATTGCAATGTGTAAAGGAGACCTCATGAGCAAGAGACGAGAGTGAGTCTTTCGAAGGAAGTAATAGTACTAACCTAAGAGAGAGACACAAGAGCATGAAATGATTATTAAAGTGAATACAACGCACATTCAACAAGATGAGTACCAAATCCACAAAAATAGTTCAATTTCTCTAGTACATATGAACACAACACATACCGTAAACATCCCAAGAATATTCCTAAAACAATTGTGATACATGCATAAAAATGTTTTGCCACATTGAATTTCAATTAGGTGAAAGATCCAAGTACACAGTTACAATGATGAGGCACTAGTTCTAGTAGTGGAACATTAAGTCCCTTTTTTCTTCTTCAAAGAATAGTTTTCTCTCCTATGCCAAATAGAGAAGTCAAGACTAGCTCTCCCAATCTTAAGCCTAGAAAATCCCTTTGCTTGAGTTATTAGGTTGGTTTTATAACAAGAAGAATGACCTTTCATATTCCCATGACTCTTGGAATTCTAATGTTTCCTTTGGACTTCTAAACAACTCTTGAAATTCTAAATGACCTTTGGACTTATCTATATGACTTCTGGACTTCTATACAACTCTTTTGTCCATATATGACTATGTGACTCTTCATATTCCACATATGACTCTTGGAATTTCATACATTACATTTTGTCCTTTTCTAGGATATACATCATTACATTCCTCATGATGATGTGGCATAACACATGGACACACATTAACCATTATGATGACACTTGTACAAGTTACAACTTGACAATGATGACATGGACTTCATGATGAAGTGACAATGCCAAGTTGTCTTCCTTGCTATTTCATCTTGCATTCTTGATGGTAGATCTGATCTATGCTTCATCTTCACAAAAAATCCGCTTTGTTTCTTATCTTCACCCTCCAAAGAGCCTTTGATGAGCTTTGTAATCCTCTAATTCATCATGAAATGTCATCTTTCTATCTTGGTCCATGACTTTTTCATGTCTCCATGATAACTCTCTTTTGTTCTTCTTCTCCACAAGTGTTTATTTATGCATTCTCCTTGCCATATGCTTTGAGAATCACCTTGTCATGCTAGGAAGGTCCTCCTACCAATGAAATTCATCCATTAAAGACAAAATTGGTCTTAAAAAAATCTATTCTATCACTACCTAGCTCATGAAACGATAAAATCATGATAGGCCCGTGAAAGGGTTGAAAGAAGGAGGCTTGATGAGAAAAGCATAGTTGAACTCATCAATGGCTTAGGAAGGCTCCACTATTCACTTTTTAATGCGGTGAAGGTAGTGAAAGGTTAAGGCTAGCAAGATGTATTTAAGGTGCGCTTGTGTGCTCAAGCAAGAGAGAGAGAGAGAGAGAAATCAAGGGCACAGGGCATAGGTCCCAAGTGCGAAGGAGACTCATTAGTTTAGGGTGAACTTGTGCGCTTAAGGGACAAAGGAGGGCGTAGGGGCACACACCAAAGGAACAAAGGATCAAGTTTCGAGCTTTCGTAGTGCACTTGTGCATTCAATAGGAACAAGGAGGACACAATTCTTTGAGTTGAAGGAGTGTGCTCAAATGAAGGCTTCAAGCTTCGTGACTACGCCATGCACCCTAAGGGAAGAGGGAAGGATGAAGCCTTCATTCTTCAAGAGTGCACCATGCACCCTAAGGGAAGGATGAAGACTTTGTGCTTTGTGAGTGCGCCATGCACCCTAAAGCTTCATGCTTCATGACTCCACCAAGCACCCTAAGGGAAGGATGAAGGCTTCATGCTTCGTAATTGTGCCATGCACTTTTTAAGAGACAAAGGATCCTTGATTTTTTGAAGTGTTCTTGATTGTTCCAAAGTGTGCTTCATTGTTATGAATTGTGCTTCACTATTTCGATGTGTGCTTCGTTGTTCTGAAGTGCACTCAAGCTTGGGAGGTCGCAGTTCCCTCCAACAATGGTTGCTTGTTCATCTAAAATGTGCTTTTTACTGAGGAAGGCAACAAAAGGCTAGGTTACTTATTCTAGGAAGTACTAATGCATTGTGAGAGGGAGGAGACCTTAGAAAAGACTTAGTGCACAAGTATGAGAGGAAAATATACATCAATGAGGCTCATGAATAACCTACGCTCATCACCTAGTAAGAGGGATAATGCCTTTACAACTTGCATTGAGCAGGAGGAAAACATGAAGATGACACTTGTAGAATGTGAACGAACTTCAAAGCGACACATGCCAGAGAAAAAATAACATGAATACGACACTTATCAAAGTGAAATGAAGCAAAAGCGACAACAATGAATGTGAAGGCGACACTTGTGGAATTGAAAGTGTGTAAAAGACAACAGTTGAGAAAAATCACCAAAATAGAAGACAAATATAACCAAGGTGAGGAAGATTGTCAATGAAAGTGCGCACTAAATGTCGACATGAGTTGAACATCATAGAGACACTATCTTAATGGACGACGCTATGCTTGTTTAATCTTGCATAAAGAAAGTGCACTCATGAGTTCAACCAAAATTGTGCATGTGTGATAAAGTGACTTTGACAAGTAGGAACTGAGAAGAAGACTTAAATGTAGCACAAAACATTAATCAACCATGAATGGATTATGGAATGACAAACTGTAAGATCCTCGGTAGACTCAAAAATTCAATTGTAGGAAAATTTTTGGAGGGTGTTAGTCGCAGGGTTAACACTTGGAAACACAATGGTAGAACTCCAACTTCTCTATTTAGGTTTAATTCTCTAAGTGCAAGGTCTTAGTATTTCAGGAAGTATTGATTCATCTTGTGGATTACCTTGGCTTCCCTACTTAAATCAGTTAGAGATATAGCACCCTCCATTCCATTACTCAGTTAAACACATATCAAGGCTTGTCAAATCACAATTGTTTCGATCTAGGAAAGGGTAATATATAATTGTGAGTTTAATATAATCAAAATATGAGTTTTCATCTCTAGTGTTGCTTTATTTCTAGCTGGCCTGGACAATACCCCAACGGATTCACTACAGGAACACAAGCATTGGTTCGTTGCCAGTAAGCATGAACAATACTATGACGAAGTTACTTGTTTCTCCTCTCTACGCATGAATCCTTTCTCTTCTTTCACCCTTTATTTATTTTATTTATAGAAGTGTGATTAGACAATTATTTATTTACTAGGGTAGAAGAGGGATCACTACTTATTGAGACCATGAGAAGTTGTTTCTTCAGAGTAGGTCATATATACCTCTAATATTGGTTTGCTTGCTAATTGATTTCCCCCTTACCTTTCTATACTTGATTGGATCAACAAGAAAAGCACTATTTACTTACAATACCAAGTTGAGGAATGAGGATCCTAGAATAGATATGAGATTTATAGTTTGACCAAAGGCCTTCCATTCCAATGGATTATATTTTCCATTCAGACATCATTGACTTTAAAGATATGTAGACCCAGATTAGAGAAGAGGTAACATATTAGCCAAGTATTGTTCGCCATCACAATTTCCCTTTTCAATTTTTCCACATTGTCTTTTGATCCAAACAAGAGCATCTTTCATGCAAAGTCTTATTGAAAAAAATGACAAAATAAAATACATGACAAAACAATGAAACAAAACCAAAAGAACATAGAAAATGGAGGGGAAATGTAAAAACGATGTGCAAAATATACAATAAGAAAATAAACAAATGCAGATACTTGATGAAGAGTAGGATAGAGGGTGGATGCAATGTGAGGGAAGCTAAATGCAACTAAATCTACTCCTAACCTAACCAGTTAGAATGTTAGGGATAGGTGTAATGATATTTCCAATGAAGCCATCGATGTTCCTATTGACAATGTTGGATGCCGCTAATAGCTAGGGGAGTCTCCCCAGCGTGAACATACATGCAACAACTATGAACTAGTCCATAACATATTAAGCATATGAAAGCACACATATAAATGTAGTGAAAATATCAGACAACCAATACAACCACTGTGAATAAGCATGGGAATCAGTGCCATAAATGAAGAACAAATTATTATTGCTACTGAAAATACAAGTACATACACTACAATTCATCAAATCCCAGTAGTGGAACATGAGCTTCTCATGCCATTATCCAATACAAAACCCTCGCCTTAATTCAGATCACCCTCCTAACTTCCAAGATTAGAGTGCCTCTAGCTCTCAAGCACAAATCAACTATCTACTACTGGTCCCATCTCAAGCACTAAAATTCCTCTTACAATGAGGTAGGAGGAAAAATTTATAGAGGTGAGGTGATTTTTCATCTACCATGAGTTTTGACCTACCCTCATGACTCTTAAGCTTCCTCACTGCTTTCTCTCCTCTGGAAAGTGTTCATGCTCGAATGAATCTCAACAATGTTGTTGGTATTATGATGAAAAATATTTACATATAGATAGAAGAGAGGTTGTGAGGAGAATGAAGGAGGTTCCAAGAAACCCTAGGGTTCTTGTCGCCCATGCTGTTGTGAATCCATGAAGACTTGCATGAACTATTTAATTTCATGCTATTGCACCTTACTTGCATCCAACCATCCTCTGTTGTTGTGTTCTCGATAATACCAATAGGTTCTAGGAGCTTGAGTGGATCTGGTTTCTAACTTGTCGAAACCCTAGTTATGTAGCTTCAGTGAGAAACCATAATTCCTTTGCCTGGATCAAAATTCTTGCTCTCTTTCTTTACCTGCAGACAAATCACATTGGTCATATTGCATTTAAAGAATAAGACTAGAAATGTGATGAATTCATGAAAAGAGGGTATCAATGTTGTTGGGTGTGGAGCCTAATTATCTTTTGTATTCAAAGGTCTCAACAGGATGTATACCCCAGGAAGATTGTTCACCCCTCCACGCGGGGGGGTGTCGGGGGGACTTGTCCCCCAAGCGGGGTTCCGGGGGGGCTAATCCTCCCCGGCTGGGGGGTCTGGGGGCTAGCGGTCCCCCAGCGGAGGTTCGGGGGCAACGCCTTTGAAGCTAAAAATAGATGTAAAATTGCCTTGTAAAAGTCTAGTAACTTCTAGTCAATCTAGGCCATTCATTAGGTGGATGATTTGACGGTATAAGTTATGTTTAGTTTAGGGTTTTTTGCCCTAGAAGGCAACCCCTCACTATATATGAGGGAATTGTATTCCGTCTATGTATATCTGTTTTCTGAGTGAGGAAGAGAGAGGAGATTGAGAGCGAAGAGGGTGTTACAACAGATCTGCTGTAGGTTGTATCTCTTCAGTTTGCTAGATAATATAAAAGGAAGGACTGGTTATTTCTCCGTGGATGTAACCCAAACTGGGTGAACCATGTATATCTGTGTCTCTCTTGTTTTATGTGTCTTCTGTGTTTATATTTCTGCAATATTTTATGTGTTCCATTGCTCTATAATATATAATTTTCTAACAAATGTTGGACCCATGTGTAGTCCTCTTCTAAAGAGCAGCATCTTGCAATATTACTGATGTATGTGGAAATTTCAATATATGTCTCAAGGATACTATAGGACCTTGCTGTAAAATATTTTCCACTCGAAGTACTAGGTTTCGTCATTGGCCTTGTCTTTAAATGTGTTTTATTCTCCAAAACTCATTGTTAAACATAATTGCAAAACGACTTGACATGAGGTTCATTTCATGATGTGGAGAGCCACTAAGATCATACTAATAGCTACCCACATATTTACGCCTATTGCATTTTTCATCACTTAGAACACCCAAACGTTCCATAGTCGCACCACTCTTAGAGGAAAAATAACAAAGTAAGCTATACCTCTTTAATGTGGATATACACCACTCATTTTTAGGATTATTTTCCTCTGCAACTTCTATAGCATCCATACAAAAATATGCATAAGCACTTAACCCAAAAATATGACTGTGGGTGGTTAATTTTTCAGAGATGGGCTACCTTAGTTCATGCCTACAATATGGGAAACATGGGTATGCTTGCAAAAGAATCACTAACTAACCCATCAAAAGGTATCAAATAAGAATTAGGTGTTCATAATATTCTTTAAAGTATTAAGGCTTGCATCATGTTGCTTCACAAGTAACTTAGTTAAACAAGAAATAATCATAAACAAATCCTTTATATATGTTTCTACCCATTTATCTACTAGAATCTTTGCAGATGTAAAACACAAGAGGTGAAAAGTCACATAAGTCAGGTCACATTTCATCATCTAGAGGGGTCGCAAGGTCATGTTATAGTGCAAGTCGCATCCCATGGTGAATTATCTAAGGATATTCGCAACTTGCAAACTGATTTCATTTCCTGTTTCTGTCCAGGGTTCCCATTTTCGTTTTTTTTTACCCAGTAGCATTGGGGTTATGTATGTCACGTTCAAAAGGAGTGACTTAGTTTAAGTCACCAATGGGAGGTGCAATTGTGTGACAATGATAAAATTTCTCATCTGAATCGTGATCTTTTCTATCCATCCACCATGGTGTCAACTATGTTGAGCATCATGAGAAATGCAAATATTGCAGAAGGAAAGAAATTGCCCAGAATGACACAAATAGTAGCATTTGCTCAAAACCATTCTTTGTAAGTGGGTTGAGTTACTTTATTATTGGGGTTTGGAAGCGTTTGTGCAAGTAGTTGAGTGGCTCTCTGAGGTGGTTATGCCGGGGGTAATTGGAGAGGTTGACTAGAGGTCAATTGTGGGTGTAACTAAGGTTTTGGTGGAGGTGGATGGTATTGAGATTGGAGTTGAAGATACTGAGGATACTGAGGAAAATATGGGTAATATTGTGGATTTCTTCCATAATATCCTCGCCAACCTTGTTTCCAATAATGATTTTGAGGTTGGGGTGGCCAAGGTTTCCAAGGCAATAGAGTATTCTAATTTTTTTGAGGTTGTTCAGAATAAGATTGAAACTATTGGGAAGGATCTTGCATCATACCTGATTGTCAAGGCTTCTAAGTTCTCTTTGGGGCCACAAATATGAGTTTTTCTTGTGCTTGATTTGCTCCACTATCTTCTTGGTATGCTTCTTTCTATGTTGGCAATGATGGACAATCCTTTGTAGTATATGTTAATGCACAAATGGCAAAAATTTCATTGTTATCAAGTGGACTTTCTCTCAAAGGATTCTTATTTCTACACCTAGGACAAAATATAGATAAAGCATTCTCAAATTTTTGCTTATTTTGCATTCTTAGCATATCTATTTGTTCACTTATATTTCTAATAATGTATGTTTTAAAACTATCTAGCAAATTTCCAATTTCAACCCGAGTTACCAATCCTAATGTTGATTTACTTACTCTTTCTATGGTCGGGTCCCAAGTACGTTTTGCCATACTTTTCCCTTCCTCTTGATATATACTTACACAATTCACAAATTTCCTCAAATGATAGCTGGGATACATCCCCTTTACCCATTACATTAAGGAGATCAATCTATGCATCCCTGATTACTCTAAGAAAAAGGGTCTTTAATGTATCGAATAATAGTTTATGTAATTTTTTCCTTTTAACATTATACACAATTATTTCTACAAATTCCTCAAGATTATTGTCCTCTTTTTGGCTCATTTTAATGATTTCATCTTTAAGATCACATTTTATACAATAATCTTTATATTTTTCTAAAAATAATTGTTTCATATCATCCTATGATTTTAGAAAATTAGTAGCTAGTCCCATAAACCATTTAAGAGACCCATCTTTTAATGTAGCCAAAAAAAATTTCATTTTTTGAGCATCTTGTAAGTAATCATAACTTCTACAAAGTACCTCAAATTCAAAGAGAAACGTTTATAGGTCTTATGATCTCATACCGTGGAAGTTTGGAAGTACACATGGGGAGATATTCTACATGCTAACATTTGTATCTGTAACTTGGTTGGTACATCCAAAAGTATCTTATTGTTGTCGTCACCTCTATATTCACCTTTTCATCTACCTCCTCTACCACCTTTACTGCCTCTTCTACCTTTAGGAGTCGGTCTTCTTCCTCCTTTGCCACCTCCAAAAGGTGGTCTTTCACTTTCTCCTCCTCCTCCTAATATTCTTTCATGTCCATTGGGAGGAGGGAATAATTCTCCTCCACCTTCTTCCATTGATTCCTTAGAACTAGGGTAATAAGGTTCTTCAATTGGATTCATTCTTTTGGTTCTTCAATTACTGGTATTCCAAAGGAGAATTCTTCTCCTTCTTCTTCCGATTCTTCTCCTTTAGTAGCTATCTCAAGTTCTTGTGTAATAATTTGCTCTCTTGTGGAATGAGAAAGAAATAAGATTGCCTCAGTTGAAGATGTTGATTCATCTACTACTACTTATGTTGAAGAAATTGGCTCCATTCTACTTCTGATTTCAGTTCTTTGTACCTCGGGATATCTTCTTCTACCTACAAAAGTAGGACTTCATGATATGGATGTTTATGTGGTTCTTACTACACCACGTGATCTAATTGTGGTGGTAGGTGATTGTGGAAATGAAGTTCTTGAATTTCGTCCTCTAATGAATCTACCACTAGAATCTCCTTCTCTCTACATGCATTCTAAAACAAATGAAATTTAACTTATGCAACTAAAATAGATGCAACTAAAAATGAGATGTAATTCAACAACTAAGGTTTGGGGGAACCTTTGAATGTGATATGAAGGTTCTTACCTCTTGTCTTACCATTCCTCCTTTCCCAAGTTGTGTAATTTAAAAGGCATTATAATTTAAAAGATAAATTCTCTGTATACTTCCCTAGAAACAACACCAAAAATGCCAATCAATTTTTTCTCACCTTAAATTATGTTACCTTAAATTATCCATTCGAGTAGGCAAACTTATGAAGTATACGAAAAAGTATATGCTAGGAATTTATTTTTCAATTCTACTAGAAATACGTTGACATGAAATAAATTATTACTCTAAGAAAGCAATGGAAACATTAGTCTAAAGAAGCAAATGAACACTTGTTCTCTGAAAGCATTGAAATCAAAAATATTTATTCTTTGAAAGCATGTAAATCTAATTTATGAAAGCATATAAATCCATTGTAGAAAATCATGAAATTTAATCTATGAAAGCATGGAATTTTCATTCTAAGAAAGCATATGAAATCTATCTTATGAAAGCATTAAATTTACTCTAAGGAAGAAGGAAATATATTCTAAGAAAGCATATAAATCTATATTGTCAAAGCAAGAAATTTACTCTAAGAAAGCATATAAATCTATATTATCAAAGTGTAGAAATTCCCACCTATAGATCACCTGATAATGCAATAGACTAAAGCAAAACACCTGATCTACTCCTACAACCAACTTAGCGAAAGCTTAATCGAACATAAGCAACATCAATATGAACACATATAACTGATATGGAGAAATCAATCACACATAACACTGAAGATATAACCGAGGGAAAACCTTAGCCTAAAAGCCCAACTCTGTATTATCATACAAGTGGAAATATAGCCAGTATTACAAAATGAATTAGCTCAAAAGCTATCCTTCTCTCTCTGCAATACCTCTGCTGCTCATAGACAATCAAAGGCCTCTATATAAGCTCTGGTCTACCCTCCAAGCCTCCTATTTCTTTGTGCAATTTTGATTGGGGTCTAGTGCAGCCACTTGTGTGAATTGGCCTCTTCACACACTCACTAACCTCTGATCCAACTACGCAGCCCTAAAGGAGATAAATCCTCATCATGGATGAGCTTCCTTTATAGGAAAAATAATCATCCAACTAATAGTACACTGTCCCTTCTCTGATCTCAACTGGGTCTTTGTCTGAACTGACATGCATGAGTTATTCATGAGAGAATCTTCAGTTATCTGAAGTGCAGTAGTTATATGCAAGCATGCATTAACTAACTGAACTTACTTAATTTAAACAAACTGTTTAAATCAATTATAGCTAGACTTGACTCAGTTACCTGAGCCAACTAATTACTACTCAAATTAGAACTCATCCCTATCTCTTTAACTGATGGATATATTTCTCAATTAATAGATAAATTGTTGCATGTCCTCACATAGACTTCATGTTTGATTTTTCACAACTAATTAACTCATGGAAAATTAATTTATTTATTTTCAAACAGCTTTTAAGTTCAAATTCAAATTTTACTTCCTATTTTTAGTCCAGGGACTGACTAAAATAAGAATCCATCCTGAACTGCTAAAAATAGAATGTTATTTTTAGCACTTCCATTTTTCATTCCCTGTTGCTCAATCCAGCACTGGTACCTAAATTGCTATTTTTAGCGGTGCTATTTTCAACACTTCTATTTTTAACAATTTCTTGTTGCCATTTTCAACACTCCCTCTCAACGAGAAAGGCTTCCTCTCGAACCCGATCATGTACCTTTGGAATGTTCTGCATGCAACACTTCTACCAAATGTGGTTGCTCCGACAACTCTCGAAACAAAAAAACTCGCAACTAACCTCTCTGTTGGGCTAGAAACATACTCTGATGCTGAAGCTCTATTTGCTGCTGACAAGTGCTCCCTCTCTGACCTCTGTGCTACTGCAACATCTCCATGCATATCGCACCATTGCACACCTCTATGTTCCATCCTGCACTAGTGCAACACACTTGTGCCTCTCGCATTGTTGTAACCTGCTAGCTCTACACATTCCTGGAACTCCTGCACTGTAGCTTTCTCTACCGCTCCATCCACATCTGTCTCTACCCACTTAGTCAGTCTTGCTACTCCTCGTTGGGGCTCCTGTAGCAAAGTCAAATCAAAGAGGTTGGGTACCTCAAGGATCCTGCCCCTCCTCCTTGGGACGATCACTCCACATCACCCCACCTCCTACGTGGAGGTATGGCTGCATGTGATCCCTCTGCCCACCTGGCTCGAAGTTTCCCCCTACTGGAGGTATTTGCATGAGTAGATGTCTCTACTCGATCTCCTCTCAGCTTCCCATATTGTGGTTGCTCCACAACCTCCTGAAGTTGTTGCATCAATCATGGCTCCTCCACAATCGACTGAGACTTCTTCTAGCACTACATGTTGAGAGGTAATTTACTCTGGCTCTCAACCACCAAGTATCTAACCTTTGCCTTGCTCCTCAAGGCTTTGCATGCATCTTGTACCTCAAGTGCATACAGGTTCTTGGCTAGCACACCAATCTATTTCCACTTTCCAGCTGTCACGAAATTTTTTGGAAAAAGAGCTGATTTTAAATCAGCGATATCTCCCTCATCTGAACTCTGATTCAGCCAATTTGTTTTTTGAATTTGGGTATTTTTCTACAAGAAATCCAAATATTTTATTTGTTTCTGAAAATTTTGTATATAAATTTTCAGATCTTCTCTGCAAACTCTCAGCCCAAAACTCAAAACTTTAAAATCTCCTCTCAGTATATGGTTCTCTCCGTTGATCACCTTTGCTTTCATACCATGTACAATTTTTTCTACAAATCAGCTAGCTTTGATACCATGTAGAAATTCCTACCTTTAGATCACCTGATAATGCAATAGACTAAAGCAAAATACTTGATATACTCCTACAACCAATTTAGCGGAAGCTTAATCGAACATGAGCAACATCAATAAGAACACATATAGATGATATGGAGAAATCAATCGCACATAACACAGAAGATATAACCCGAGGAAAGCCTCAACCTAAAACCCCAACTCTGTATTATCATACAAGTGGAAATATAACCAGTATTACAAAAAGAATCAGCTCAAAAGATATCCTTCTCTCTCTGCAATACCTCTGTTGCTCATAGACGGTCAAAGGCCTCTATCTAACCTCCAATCTGCCCTCCAAGCCTCCAATTTCTTTGCACAATTTTGATTGGGGCCCAATGCATCCACTTGTGTGAATTGGCCTCTTCACACACTCACTAACCTCTGATCCAACTATGCTTTTTTGAAGGAGATAAATCCTCATCATGGATGAGCTTCCTTTATAGGAAAAATATTCATCCAACTAATAGTACACTATCCCTTCTCTGATCTCAATTGGGTCTATGTCTGCACTGACATGCATGAGTTATTCATGAGAGAATCTTCAGTTATCTGAAGTGCAACAGTTATAAGCAAGCATGCATTAACTAACTAAACTTACTTAATTTACACAAACTATTTAAATCAATTATAACGGGACTTGACTCAGTTAACCGAACCAAGTAATTACTACTCAAATTAGAACTCATCCTTATCTCTTTAACTGATGGATATATTCCTCAATTAATAGATAAATTGTTGCATGTCCTCACATAGACTTCATGTTTGATTTTTCACAACTAATTAACTCATGAAGAATTAATTAATTTATTTCCAAACAGCGGTTAAGTTCAAATTCGAATTTTACTTCCTATTTTTAGTCCAGGGACTGACTAAAATAGGAATCCATCATGAACTGCTAAAAATAGAATGCTATTTTTAGCACTTCAATTTTTCATTCCTTGTTGCTCAATCCAGCACTGGTACCCAAACTGCTATTTTTAGCACTTCTATTTTTAGCAATTTCTTGTTGTCATTTTCGACACAATGCAGGGGAATCTATTCTAAGAAAGAATTCAAAATTATTCTATGAAAACATGCAGTCTTATTATAAGAAAGCGTGAAAGACTAATCTATGAAAGAACTCAAATGTACTCTAAGAAAGCACGTAAACTTAGTCTACGAAAGCATGGAAGTTTATTCTATTATAAAAGCATATAGTTTTTCACTTTTGAAAGCTTTGTAAATCCTATTCTAGAAAGCATGACATAAACTGGAAATATAGTTTAATGGAAATCCTTTGATACACAAAAGAAAATACTCCAAATGTAAATCCTTTTCCCTTTTTAAGTGCTTGTTATAATATGGAAAAGAATAGAGCACCAATTAGAACTGAAACATAGTATCTAAACAATGTTGTAATGAAACAATGAAAATTGAAGCATCAAGATTTAAATGAAAACAAATGAACTGCAAAATATTTAAAGATTTTAACTATAGACAATGCGTATGTCCACAAGGTGGCTCTTCAGGTGATCACACGAAGCTTAGAGAAACACAGGAACTTTACTCCAACTGATATCAATTACTCATAAATGTGTAATGGAAGTGAAATAATCAACTATCTGATATTATATCAAAGGAAACCATGAATACATTAATTTAAACTCAAATATCTATCTATTATCCTTCTCTCTGTCCAGTGAGGTCAATTTATTATGTTTTTGAAATAACAACTCAAAATAAAAATTCTACAAATTAGAATGAGGACAATGACTAAGTGCCCAATTTCGAACTTTCGTATTTTAATACCTATGTTTCATTTGAAACTTAGCAAATTCATATAAATACGTAATTTATCATTGTGATATTCTTTAACATATTTGATCTATGAAGATATCACACTCACTTGATGTTAGTTACCTTGCATGTAACTGTTTTGGTAAAAATATCTCTTTGTGCCTGTGCGATGTGATGAGTTGACTAAAACTTTGATTTCACCACCGCGATGATCCAATTGCCTATTTGTTGCATCGGGTGTGTGGATCACCATATTGGAATCTTTTTCCACCTGTCCATGTGCTTCATTTGACTTCATCACTTTAGGAGCCATGCTAACCTTGGCTTTTGCTGCAGATTGAAGGAGGAGTTATCGAAATTGTGAATTTATGCAATACTTACATATTAGTCTGAATTTACAAAGAAAAACATATAAAACACTAGAATAATGGACCTAACAACTGTATGTAACCTTCTGAACTCAAATAGAAAATGTATGTGTGGAATATGACAAAATGATATAAAAAGGATGATTATGAAGGTTTCTATAACGTAAAAGTGGTCAAGTAGCATATTGACAAAAAGATACTAATTCTTGGGTCCATCATGAGACTCCCTTGCTTGTGGGATAAGGGAACCCTATCCATGCAGGGAATTGATTGTTAAAGTCTACAAAGGTGTGCATGGACTATGTAGGGATTATAGAAAAATGGAATGTGGATATCCCTCCTATAGTATGAGTAATCTTTAGTAATCCTTTGTAGATTCCAAATTATATTGGACAATTCAATTACACGTGGACATGAAACATCTTCAATTGATGGGTTCCTAAATTGACATCCTTAAATACTCTTCTTTTCTTTTCACCATCATGTATCCTTATTTCCAATACATCCTTTCCTTATTGACAACCTACTACAAAGGTATTTATTTCCTTATTTTATTGAAATCTATTAATGCATTAAGGGGAATTTGTATGCTTTATGACTAACTTGCAAGATGATATTTTCTATAGAAGTTGTATGTTATGATTCTTTCATTCCATTGTTAAGCCAATTGTTATGGCATGCTAGGACCTTTACCATGGATTTAAAACTTATGATTGCTTCATATCCTATGATATTAAAGAATGAGCTACTATAGATCCATTTATGAGAACCTTAGATTATGCTTGTTGATGCATACGATTATTGTCGATGTTGCTATGATAAGGCCACGAGCTTAGGTCATCATGCATAATGCTAGAAAACTAAAGGGTTTGTTACATAATATGTTTGGTGATAATTCTAGGAATATTCCATTTGGAAAATGGCAGACCATTGTTAATTGGAAGATAGACTTGCCACTTAGATTTTCCATGAACTATTTTATAAAGTTATTGTATTTTTTTATAAGCTATATTTATGATATTTTATACCATCTACAAAAAATTCACTCTAATCACACCTTTCTTTTGTATTTTTGCATTTTAATTTATATTATGTTTTCTAATTGCTTGAGGAATCTATAATTCTCAAACAATTGTCATTGTTATGCAACCAACTCACATAATAAAAGAAAAGATAGACCAACGAATTTAAACTTAGCCTCTTCTAGGGGGAAACCTCCTTTACATTACATAAATGAACAATTTTTGGATGATAAAAATGATAAGACCTCCTTGGTATATATAGGAGTCTAAGGGGTCACAATATAATCCAGCCTACATAACAATAATAATGTAAGGGCACAACAATAACAATAATGGGCTTCTATGGGATACAAAAATAACAATAGGGGGCTACACTAACAATAAAAATAAGGGGAATGCGCTAGTATATAGGGACCTAACATGCCCCTGTCCTTCAAAAAAAATTTGTCCTCAATGCTTGAGTAGTAATGGATGCTTTTGTATAAAATTATCATCCTCACTTGTGGAATATTCAATTGATAATTTCTTCCACTTAATGAGATACTCTGAAATTAATTGATTTCGTAGTTATTGAGTTCTTGTTTCTGTGACTACTTTGGGGTCAAATATGATTTCTTCTTCGTCAAGTTTTGGAAACACTGTTTGAACTGGGAGCTTGTCACCAATAACCTTCTTTAAGCAAGAAACATGAAAACTAGGTGTATTTGGGAAGATGCAAGCGACTCCAATTTGTATGCCATAGCACAAATATTTTGCAACAATTTGTAAGGACCATAGTACTTGGGTGATAATTTATTATCCTTCTTAGCTTGCTTGAGGGACATTTGTTTGTATGGTTGTACCCATAAAAATACCCAGTCGCCTACATCAAAACTTCTTTCATTGCAATGTTGATCTCCTATTGTTTCATTTGATTCTGCGTCAGAGTGAGGTTATCCTTTAAGAGTTGGAGAATTTGTTGTTGATGCTTGACGTGATCTTCCACTACTTAAACCTTAGAATTTTCTCTTAAAGATGACGTGATGGATGTTGGATGTATCCATAAAGTGTCATAAATGGGGTCATTTTTGCTACAGTATGGAAGGAAGTGTTATACCACCATTCAGTTAGAGGTAACCACTTGACCCATTGTGTGTGTTTATCAGATACAAAGAAACAGATATATCCTTACAAACATTTGTTCATTATCTCAGTTTTCCAATTAGATTGAGGATGATAAGATGAGCTATGAGCTAATTGAGTACCAAGACAAGAAAATAATCCCGTCCAAAATTTTCCAGTGAAAATGGGATCTCTGTAACTTACAATAATCATTGGGTTTCCATCTAATTTTTGAATTATTTCCATAAATTTAGTAGCAATTGTACTACCTTTAAAATGATGAGATAATGCACAAAATTGTATATACTTGGTAAGTCTATCAATTACCACCATGATGTACTCTTTCCTTCAAAATTGGGTAAACCTGTGATAAAATCCATTGAGACCTCCTCCCGATGTTGACTTCGACTGGATAAAGTTTGTAACAGACCTGGGGTCTTAATTCTCTCAACTTTATTTTTTTGGCAAACCAAACATTCTGCCACAAACTTATGAATATTAGATTTAAGGCCACCCCAAAAAAATTCCTTCTTGACACTATGGCAAGTTTTTAAAAATACTAAGTGCCCTCCTAAGGGGGAGGTGTGCAATTCCAAAAGAATATTTTGCTTGAGTTTGGAATTCTTACAAAGATATAAGTGATATTTGTAGCATAAACAAATCATTTTCCAACTAAATGTATCAGATTTACTTGGATCTTGCTACAACATTTTAATGAGTGCCCACACCTCTTCGTCATTCTTCCATTCATCCTTTGCTTCGGTTATCCAAGTAGGCTGGATAATAGAAATGGCACAAATTAATGATTATGCATCCTTATCCTTTCTTGAGAGTGCATATGAAACAAAAATTTGATTCCCTTTTTTGTAGATGATTTCAAATTCATAACCCAACATATTTATGACCCATTTTTGTTGCTCTTTTGAAGATAATCTTTGCTCCAATTTTTTTTTAAGACTATCATGATATGCTTTTATCTTGAAGTGTCTTCCCATTAGGTAATGTCTCCATTGCTTTCATGCATGTAGTATTCCCAACATTTCCTCCTCATAAATAGGTTTACGTAAATAATTTCCTTTGATTGGATGGATTTCAAAAGCAATGGGTCTTCCTTCTTGCATTGAAACAACACCAATTTCATTTCCTCAGGCATCACATACCACAATAAATGTTTTTGTGAAGTATGGCATAGCTAAGACCGGTGCTTGGAAAATTGCCTCTTTAAGAAGTTCAAAGGCCTTAGTTGCTTCTGGAGTCCAAGAAAATACATCTTTCTTTACTAATGTTGTTAGAGGTGCTTCTATTCTCCCATAATTCTTAACAAACTTTTGATAAGACCCAGTCAACCTGAGAAATCCTTGAAGATGATTTATGGTTGCATGTATTTTTCATTCCTTAATGGATTTAATTTTGCTAGGCTTTACCTTAACACCCTCATGAGATACAATATGACATAAATATTCCACCTCCCATACTCCAAAGAAACATTTGGAGGTTTTTGCATATAATTGTTTCTCCTCCAATATTTTGAGCACCCTGTCAACATGTTGAACATGATCCTTCCAAGACTTGTTGTAGATTAGTATATCATCAAAAGATACAAACACACATTTTCTAAGGAAGGCTTTGAAAATGGAATTCATCAAACCTTGAAATATGGAAGGTGCATTATTAAGGCCAAAATGCATGACCAAAAAATCATAATGACCCTCATGAGTTCTGAATGTTGCTTTCGGAATGTCTTCTTTCTTCATTCTAATTTGATGATATCTTGAACAAAGATCCAGCTTGGTGAAGTAAATTGTTCCATGTAATTCATCCAACAAATCATCAATGACAGGAATGGGAAATTTATCTTTAATAGTGAGCTTGTTGAGCTCCTTATAATATGAACACATATCCCATGATCCATCCTTCTTGTGCACCAATACTACTGGATCAGAGAAGGAACTTTGACTAGGTTGAATTATACCAACCTCTAGCATTTCTACAACCATACGTTCAATTTCACTCTTTTTGGGAATAAGGATATCTGTAAGGTTTGATGTTTGGAGGAGCACTTTGTGGAATCAAATTACTAGCATGATCATGATCACGAATAGGTGGGAGGCCTTTGGGAGTCTTAAATACCTTGGAATGATTGTCCAAGACTTTTTGGATATCTAGAGAAATAGATGATTTCGATGTTTGAACCTCTAGTGAGTATAATTGTGCCATTATGCCCCATTGTTCTTTCTTCAGAAGATTTTTCATGCCATTAGAGTTGATTATCTTTCCTGATTTCCATGTGATACCCCTTAATTCAACTTCCTTTCCTTTCGAAAAAGAATTCAAGAAAAGTTCTTGAAAATTAAAAGTTATTGTCCCCAAAGATTGTAACCATTGGACTCCTAGTACAACATCAGGACCACCCATTGGAATGGAAAGCATTGTACTATTTAATACATATTCCCCCATGGTTAGCTTGATATTATGGCACTTTCCAGACCAATTTATGGTTCCTCCATTTGCAACCATCACTTGACACTCTGGTGTTGGATGTAGGAAGAAATTCAATTCCTTGGCCATCTTACAATGAATAAAATTATGGGTACTACCTGAATCAATCAACACTATTACCTTTTTCTTCTTGGTACATCCTTCTATCTTGAGAGTTTGAGGAGTGGTAATTTCTGCCAATGCATTACAAGATATGGTCAAATTCGTTTCTTCTTTCTATAGGGTTGGTTCCTGGTGTATGTCCTCTTTTGATGATTCTTGTTCTTTTTCTTCCTCCTCTTCACAATCTAATATGTAGAATAATTCCTTCTTAGCACAATTATGACCTTCAGTGTATTTGCTATCATAGTTATAACAAAGCCCTTTTGCTATTTTTTCCTCCAATTGTTGTGGCATCAACCTTGCAAGTTGTGGAAGGCTAGGAGTAGCAACACTTCCATATTTATAGTTGTGAGTGGTAGACTTCCTTGTTGCCATAATTTTGCTTTCAACTTTTCTTGCAACCTTGAATGCCTTCTCCAATGAATCAACTTCCCAAAGGCGAACCTCGTGTTAGATTTTATTCTTCAAAGTCCCTATGAAGACATCAATTCTATGCTCCTCTGAAATAACAATTACCCTGATATTCAATTTTTAGAAGTCCTCAATATGCTTCGCCATTGAACCCATTTGTTTGATATTTAACATTTGGCTAAAGAAGGTGTTTCTCTTTGTATGCTCATAATGTGCTATCATTTCCTTCATAAAATTGACCAAGTGACAAGTTGTTTACGAGAACAAAGCCATCGATACCATACAAACTGATTGGGTTCTAAATATAAAGATACAATGTGTACCTTTTTTGTGTGTTGCACATCATGGAGATCAAAATATAGTTTCATTTGTAGTATCCTTGTTACAGGATCCTTTCATAAAGCTTCCTCATACCGATCTTTGGAATGTGCTGGATCTTAAATCCAACATTGGAGTCTCTAAAATTATAATTCATATTCCTTTTGTTCTCCTCATGAGTTTCATGGAATACTTTTATGTCATTATGAAGCATTTCTTGTAGTAGCTTTGTCAAACCTTCCTTCAAACATTCCATGTTTGCTTTTAAACCATTCATGTCGCCTTTTATTTCTGTTTTTAAAACATCCATGTCACCTTTTAATCCATCCATATCCCCTATTAAGCAATCCATGCCCATTTTTAAGCCATCTTTGGTGGTTCTTTGTGAAAGCGAAATTTGTTGCATTTGGTACCGTAATTTTGATATAACATGTTGCAATTCTTCCTCTTCATGAGCCATAGTAGAGATTTTTGAGAGCTTAATGGGTTTAAGTTCTTTTGTTTGGGAGAAATTTTAGAACCAAATACTTATATATATATGCTTCAATATTCCCTTTGAATCACTTCAAACTGATTTTTCAAACAAAAGTTATGCAAAATTTAAAAAAATACATACCTTTTTCTTATTTTTTAGGAGCTTGATATTGAAGCTGTTGTATCTCTGTAATTTAGGATCTCCAAGGTCTAAATTTTTGTCCTGTAGTAGCCCTCTGAGTCTTCTTTCCAACCCCACAAGTAATACCGAGATTCGATTTTTCAAGGAAGAGTTATTCCCAATCTCCCATGATGACCTGATTATAGATTGGTTCAGTAGGTAAAACTTGTATGGAGTTCCACACGTCAATGTTTCAATCTTTGGCCCTAAAAATGATACCCTAAAAACTAAAATTTGTGAACTTAAAATCACTTTTTACGAAATTCAAATCCGATGCTCGAAGAGAAATTTATGACGATTTCCCTAGGTCACTTGTTTGACATGGAATTATGGGACCTGCAAAAACCCTAACTTCCTTAGATCATATCTATGAAAATATAGCGAACCAAGATCTGAAATTCATACACAAATTTCACCAATATTTTAGCCCCATGTGATTGCAATTTCAGCTTTTGAATCCTCGTAAAAAAAAATTATTGCGAAAATTCCAAGATTTGAAGAAGCGAAACCTTATAATCCAAAGCTTTGATGCCAAATGTTATGCAACCAACTGACAAAATAGAAGAAAATATAGATCAAAGACTTTAAAAATTGTCTTTTCAAGGGGGAAACCTCCTTTACATTACATAAATGAACAATTCTTGGATGATACAAATGATAAGACCTCATTGGTATATATAGGATTCTAAGAGGTCACAATATAATTAGAGCCTACATAACAATAATAATATAAGGGAACAACAATAACAATAGTGGGCTTCTATGGTGCACAACAATAACAACATGGGAGATACATGTGCATAACAATAACAATAGAGGGCTACACTAACAATAACAATAAGGGAAACACACTAGTATTACAAGGACCTAACAATCATTAAGACATGTTTTAAGTTGTTAAGAGGTCGTGCTTATATAAGTTGGTCCTCACCCTTTATTACATAACAATGATAAATATGAAAAACTACATTATTAAATCAAATATACTTCCTATTGGTTGAGTAATTCATGTTCTTTTCATCTTCTATATTTTGTTGACGACTCTGTGAGTTTTGCATCATTGTAAGTGTTCATTAGTTGTTAAAGATTCTTCAACACATGGCTCTGCAGAGGTGGGGCCCACTCTAGAGAGTTGTGTTGCATTTGTTAATTAATTTCTATAGTATCATTATATTTTAATTTCTTTGATAGCTACAAATTGTCTTTAACGATTGCTACATGTTATTTATAGAGGGTTATAAATTGTTTATTGTAATTTCATTGTTTTTTTGTTATAGATTGCTACATATATACTTTCTAGTTTTCAACCCATTGTCCAAGGTAAGATTGTCCTCTCATTTGTTTAGACCAACAATTGATAGTCCTTAAAGATCATATCTCGTCCTTCACCAGCGACTTGCATATCTTCAATGCACTCATCAATTCTATTAACATAGAATAAAGAACACAAAATCCATCCAATGACTAAATTGTGTTGTTCTTTGTTAAAGTCTATTATGTAGCACATTGTGGGTCATCTACCTTTACTGTGATAAACATCTTTGGTCCTCCCAACCCACACACTACTAATCTATCCTAATCATCTTGCAATTATCATATATGAGTTCTTAACCAGGACAACTAAACATATAAACTCACCATACACCATTAATCAAATTTACTCAATATACCATACCACTACCCAATACAATAAGAATTCAAGTTCACATCCAAACTCCTTACAATAACCCACAAAGAAAATACGCCAATGTTCAAATACAATAGGAATTCAAGTTCACACCCAAACTCCTTACAACAATCCACGAAAGAACTATGGTAATGTTCAAAGAATATTTCATGATTATCTCCAAAGTTGATTTTGAAAGATGCTTGGCAAAATAATAGCACGGAGTTTAAACATGCCACAATTTTGCCTAGAAAACAAAATTTCGGCATGATTTTGAGAAAATCCGATGGAAATATTTGAAACTTTGGGTTACAGTGGTCAAGATTTAGGATTTTGGGTGCCCCAGAGGTTCTTGATGGTGCTAAATCCATTTTTGCCATTAAAAAAATGATGTAAACATTCCCACAATAAAATTTCTTGATTTTTTTTTTTTGTCAAATTTCAACTCAAATGGGTTGTCTAAGCAAAATTGTGACCTCATTAGACAACACAAACAACCGGCTTATCACATAACTTCTAGTAAAACCTCTGAGAGTTTACAACTTGTTATTCTTTTTGTAAACATGGTCACAACTTGGAAATTCGAATCATAAATCTTTTAATTTTCACATTACTTTAATCACTAATAAAATTTTATAAATTAATTATATTATTATTAAAAAATAATAATTTATTATTATTTAAATTATATTTTTAAATATATAAACCATTTTTAAGTAATATAAATTACAATAAAAATCCAAAAATAAAATATTTAGATTCAACCTTTGATTTAAAAAACCCTTACGCTACTTTAAAAAGACGTATATTAACATTTAAATAGTGATTATCAATTTTTAGATATTAATGACTCTTCACATTCATCAATATAATAGATTAATAAAAACTCAAACCAATAATCCTAAAAAGTTTATACGAGTCCCAAAACATTTATATTCACGTCCTCAAATAGATCTTATTAAAGAATCCAACTACATATCCCTTGAAATAACGGCATATAATACTTAACCTTACTACAGTCAAATTTAGTGATACACAAAGTCGTAGTAAATTTCGATTATATTTAGAGAAAATTTCGCAAAGAATTTTGTAAATCTAAGTTATAGTTGTTAAATTTCAACATTTTAGATGTTTTAGACATTTTTGGTGCTGAATTTGTTTCTACCATCAAAAACATGTTTCAAACACTGTCTTTATAAAAAAATTTAAAAATTTTGCCTGGATTCCAACCAATTTTGACGAAAATTCCTCCAAATTATTAAACTACTCTATATACAAAAAAAAATTAATAACTATAATCCATATTTCCCAAAATATCCACAATATATTATGAAAATCCTAACAAAATTTCCACTATTTTCTGATAAAAATTATAACTTCGTTCCACTACTCTCCTTGTTATTTGTGAGTCAAACGGCATTAGAAAACACCCACGTACGTGGGACGGTGACAGCGACCTGACTAAGTGAAATTTACGAGCCGCAGTAAAAGAGTAAGGGCATGCTTTTGAAAGCGATAGTTCGGCGGAGACGGTCGACGGGGCCCACCTAATGGATTTACTTGTCTGCATGGTCGGTCGTACGTTGACGGCCAATCCATCGAAGCAGTAACGATGGCTCCCCCTCCCATCCCTTTCACGGCGTTGTGCATGTCATTCATGTGTCGTCTTTACGCTAACGGGAAACATTCCCGCCGGTGCCGCTGTCGTGATTTACACGTCACTGGCAATATTCAACGCGCCCGGAAACCCTTTTACGCAGCGGCAGAACTTCCTTTCCGCCCTTGACACGTATTTATCTATCATATTCATATTTAATGAATTCCCATTGATATATTATTTTTAGGAGTTAGTGGATTTTTTAGAGATTTTGATGATGGAATCCGGCTGAAGAAATTGAAGTTAAGGATTCAGCACCCTGAAAAATTTTTCGGACGTTTTGATTGTGCAGAAACTAATTATCAAACTTGCCATTCCAATAAATTGCTGCCGGATTTTGACTGAAAAAACCCAACAGAAAAGCTTTCAGAAAATCACATTATAGACAAATGCTTAGATTTACAGTCGCAATAAACTCTCATATGCTCGTCATCTATCAGAATGGAAAGCAATAATCACCGCTGCACCGAATGGGAAGGAATTTGACAGGGAAATTCAAGGTGATTTAGTGGTCAAATATCATCAAAATGTTTTTGGACAAGTTTATGAAGGCATAGGAATTTTTTAGCTACTCATTTTTGGTTGGTTTCAGGGCAACAAAATTTTAGCAACAAAATTTCAGCCAATCTTGCAGAAGCAGTGTTTAAATCATGATTTCAAAGTGGAAATGAATTAGCACCATCAAAAAATTTTGGAGCCCATGAACTCTTAGAGTTTAACAACTATATCATGGATTTACAAAAATCCATGTCAGAATTTATCAAAATATTGCTAAAATTTCCATAATTTACCAGAATTTATCAAAATCTTGTATAAATTTTCATAATTTTCAGAGAAAAAAAAATCTGTTTAAGCTATAGTTTTTTATTTTATTTTATAACTAGTCAACATTAAAATGACTTAAGTAGGCATTAGAGTTGCAGAAACCTTTAAATTTAATGATTACTTTAGATGTCAAATTCCCACTCTTGGTATAGAGTTAACCGCACCGCAGACATCACACTGTGTAAATAATCAATATACAGAGTTATGGAACTATTAATAGATAAAGTAGTATATACATTTGTTGGATTTTGTACTTGCTTAAACTTAATTAATGAGAAATATTGCCCTACATTAAATAGCCTTACGTGGTACTGGAATTTTTTTATTTTATTGAAATTTAAAACATGATTTTAAGTCAAATTAGTCTATTTTTTTTCAGAAGAAAAAGCTGGATAGTTTATATTAAGCCATAATTGGTTACATATAATTGTCAATGACACCTCTGGATAACAGAAAGGCTCAAAATGCTCAGTGAGAGCAAAGATAGACATATCAGAAAACATATAGCACCATATGAAGATACATAGAGAGCAAAAGAGTCATGATCAAAAAACGTTGATACAGATAATATGAGGCTATACCCTGTTGCCTGAAATGTAATCATAATAGGAGCAGATACAGGGGAGGGTGGATTTGAAAGGGGCCCTGGAATCATTGAAAATTTTGTGGTTCCACCACTTCCAGGCAAACCAAATCATGATGATGAGGAGGGGGCTACGTGTTTCACATTGTGAAAACCACCATTGAAAGGCTGCATGCACATAATCGAATACAATGTGAGGAAAATCATATAAAAAAGCAAGTTCATACCATATTTCTTGAGTGGAGATGCTTTGAAAGAACATATGCAGATTTGTCTCCTCGTCTGACTCGCACATAGAGCATCGACTGGGCCCATGCCAGCACCTCTTTCTCAGATTTTCCCATGAAAGATTTCTGTTGTTGAATAGTAGCCAGGCAAAAAAGATCATTCTTGGAGGGCAACCTGTCTTCCATAGTGCCTTCGAAAACATAGGAGTAGATCCCGAAACCTTTGAAATAATGAGCTCAGAATAGATGTCTTTGACGCATACGGCAGCAGATACGCTAGGCGTGAACCAATATAAATGATCGGGTTGACCTCCACGCATAATCCCACAAGATTGTAAAGACGCAGTGACCACGTCCCAGGTAGGAGAGAGAGAAGCCGATAATCCAATTTGTTCTGCAGATTTCCAAGTGGGGAGAGACCTGACCATTCCATAATGATTTTATCCCAAGTGAAGATACCCAGTCGATGTAAGGCAGAAATAATATCATCAGGAAGATAAAAGCTTTGTTTGCTGGCAATGGGATTAATACCAATGAGAATTCGGTTGCCAGTGTGTATGCGCCATCTAAGTTTAGACAAGAAAAACTCCTCGACTTTCTTAAAGCTGAGCCAAATAGCCGAACCTCTTTGTATACCTATAGTACCTCTCCGATACCAGTACTCCAAGCCCTTGCCTTTCAAATATTTCTGTTGAATGGTATTGCTCCATGGCCCGATGCCAAAAATGCCTCTGCAAAGTGTTTTGCACATTAAAGCCTTACCAAAAATTCTCAGGTCTTTCAGACCCCAACCCCCTAAATTTTTAGGCAAGGAGATCCTGTCCATCTTGGTCAGATGAAACTTTTTTTGTTTGGAGCAACCACCCCATATAAAGTTTGTCGTGATCGAAGTCAGCTTATTGATGATGCTGATCGGAAGGTAAAAGAGATGTGCCCAGTAAACCGCCATCTAAAGTAAAACAACTTGAGAGAGCGTTACCCTACCCGCTAGGGATAGGCCCCTGAATTCCGAGATAGATATTCTGTTATAAAATCTTTCAGTCAACCAAGATATTCTGTTATAAAATCTTTCAGTCAACCAAAGCTAGTCTTGCATGGAATAACCATTTGGTTTTAGGTGAAAACCAAGGTATTTGAAAAAGAAATTGTTTTTGAGAAAATCTACCAAACCATTTTTTATAAATGACCATGTTTAAAATATCAAAAAGATTAGTTCAATAATTAATATTTCAAATTAGAGTTAGAAAAGATAAATATACAACCAAAGTAAACCTCAAATTAAAACAGATAGGCTATTCAAATCAAATTATGTTCATGGCAGTCGACTTGAACTGATCAGGTCAGTTAACTGACGCGGTATACAGGCAGAAGCAACTTTAGTGTGGCTCCCGTCAAATTTCGACGACTTTGGCATGGGTATACAGTTTTTTTTGGGTAATTTTTATGGTAAATAAGTTGATATTTCATAGATTTTAAAGGTAGATAATTGTTTTTTTGGATTAATCACATTATTAGGATGAATTATATTAGTTTGTTTGAAAGGTGGACCAAATCTTAATGATGTAATTAATGGGAAATATTTTTATCTACAATATAGATCACAAAAGCAGTCCAAAATTTTAAAACATTCCGAAAATTCTAAAAAGTAAATTTGACTTTTACATATTTAAGCTAGAATAAATTTTAATGAATGGTTTAAATAGAGATTAAATTAAAAAATATGTTAGTTACAACACTTATTTCTTGTCACTCATTGGTTGGAAATGAGATTGTTATACATAAAAAAGAATATATAGAAATATTAGAATAATGGAATTTTAGTTACCTTTTATAAACAACTTTTTTGTGTTAGAGTTAGATTAGTGAGTTACTACCTTCAAATCTACTTTTTAATTATTACAAATAAAATTGAGATTTATAAAAAAATTACATATAACAAAATAAAATTGAGGTTATCAAAAATAACTTCCAAACATACATTTTATAAACAACGTTTTAGTATTAGAATTGGATTAATGAGCTACTACCTCCAACCTATTTTTTAATTGATATAAAAAATTGCATATAACAAAAAAATAGAGACTTTAGTCTCTACACAAAACATAAAGTTACGAGTAATGCAAACATGACCTGAAAAATATAAAAAAAAATTCATCACATCTTCACTTAATAAGCAAAATAAATTTGAAATTCTAGGCATCTACAAATATGACTTCAATGACTTCCGGATAATAGATATGCGATTTTGCTAAATAAAGAAGAATATTATGGTCAAGCCGAAGAATATACAGTGAGTATACATCCACGTGGTTCCACTGCCATATATAGTATCTTGCATTTTCCACCCATTCTCTCTCTTCAGCAAAATTGTGTATCCTTCGTTCAAGACCAATAGAAAGCAAACACGTTCTTCTTCGTATTAAAAACGATCACGGCACGGACGATAGTTATCCCCTTTCAAGCAAATATGACGTCATGACAACTCACATTTCTTTAATATAATGTATTAAATGGTGGTAATTGAAATAGGAGTTGTTTTTAGTGTGATTTTTGAGATTTTGGTGACTAAATTTTGTGGAAAAAATTGAGTTTAAATCTTGATTTGTATTATTTAAAGTAGTTTTTAACTGCATATTTGGATTCAGCACCTTGAAAAACCCCTTGGACACTTTGATTGTGCAGAAATTACCTATCAAACTTGAGATTTCAATAAATTACTACCGGATTAGAGAAAAAATTTACAAAAAACCCACCAGAAAATCCTCCAAAAAATCACACTAAAACTACTGCATTAAAATAGAACCCTACCTTGTCCTTTCCAGGGACTTCAAACTCACCTTAAAATGGTCAGTAAAAAATTTGGAAAAACGTAACGTTGTAAATTTTTGTTTTCTACGAAGAATTAAAAAAATATTATAAATTTTTAAAAGGTATTGATTGATTTAATGGGAATGTATATTTATAATATGTAAGTGGATATTAATAATGAGAAAGATTCAGATTCGACCTCCTTTAAATGTTTAATTTAATGAGCATTGCACATTTTATATTAGATTTAATGTTAATTATGAGAAAGATTAAGGATTCGATACTTTTTATTATTTATCTTTCACATGTAAGATTTAAACTTATGTTTATTTTATTAGCTTTCATTACTTGAGACATTGTACCTTTTCATAACATTAAATTTATCACAAACTCACGTCTAAAGAATCTGTTACTTAGGTAAGTTTCCAAAAAGCTTGGATTATATTTTTCACATTTGAATTCAAGTGTTAAGCTGTTATTGTTACTTATCCCAGTTGAAATGATAATCGGTATGATAATTAGCGTTTATATTTAATTTCTATAAGTTTTTCACTCATCATAATATTATTAATTTTTTTTTGGTTATTTTTACCCTCGTTTTTGGATTTCCAAAAAGGCCAAAACAATTAGTGATGAGTTATGAGTATCAATGGTAATGGTATTCCATCTTTAAAAGTATTCAACATGCTTACAAAATTTATATCTAATATTTTCTTATTATTCGAGAACATTTGTTGGCCTTTCAACCCGTTAGAATGTAATTCATGGCATCTTAATTATGGAAAGAGATATTTAAGGAGAAAACACATAATTAATTCTTGAAAGTAAACCCTTTGATCTTGTATATGCTCAATCAAGTTCATTGTAAACATAATGCATAGTTTTTTTTGGTTTCACTCAAGACTATGTTAATGATTTTGTTTGAAATAAAAAGAAAACTCTGTTAAGATCCACGATAACTTGTATGCTCTTGATTAACTTTATGTATGAATCTACACAAAATGGGCTTTTTCGATATCACACAACCAAAATTTGGGATCATAGTAATAAGAATTGTTTAGAATGTCAGGAATTCACGTGACATGTCAAAGGTTCATTGAGTGAAGCCCCCATGTGTTGTATATAAATCTAGACCTCATTTTGTTATTATTACTTTTGGTCATAAGTTGTGCAAAATACCAGAGTCGCTTACCACCCTTTCTTTGATATATGCCAAATAGTGCAATAAGATTATTTCCCAGATCGGGAAATTTGTCTTCCTTATGATTCACCCTAATAACAAGAGGAAGATTGTGGCCACATCCACAACCTCCAGATAGGGCTCCTAAGCATGACAACAATAGATGGACAAGGTCGTAGAGGAGTACAGGGACATCTTCACCTCACCCACAAGGGTACCCCTACATTGTCAGGTCAAACACTCCATTGCTCTGACCCTAGATGCACCACTACCCAATAGACCAATCTATCGACGCTCTGTTATAGACAATGATGAAATCAAGAGGCAGATTCAAGAGTTGTTGCAAAAAGGGCACATTAGGCCAAGTTCATCACCTTGTGGGAGCCAGATCGTGTTGCTACATAAGAAGGACAAAACATGGAGTCTTTGTATTGTCTATCAGGTGCTGAATAAGATCATCCATAATAGGTATCCAATCCCATGGATTGATGACCTTTTGGACCAACTTAAGGGGGGGAAATATTTAAGCAAGATTGACTTGAATTTTGCTAATCACCAGGTACTAATTGAACCCTTCGATGTGTGGAAGACTACCTTCAAACTCAAAGAGGTCCTTTTCGAATGACTGGTCATGCATTTCGGGTTGATGAATGCCTCCACAACCTTCATGCAACTGATGGATGACATATTGCGGCCCTTCACCAACTCATTTACAGTAATGTACCTGGACGACAACTTGATCTTCAACCAAAATTGGGACATACACCATATTCGACAAGTCCGCCAAACCCTGCATTAACACAAATTGTGTCCCAATTTGGAGAAATGCACTTTTGGTATGACCCAGGTTCAATATATGGGGTACATCATTGATGATCGAGGTGTGCATGTGGATCCAACCAAGAAACACATTATTCGGTATTGATAAGCCCCAACCACTCTAACTGAGCTCTGCAGCTTTCTGGGTCTTGCCAATTTCTATCACAGGTTCGTGTTGGGATTCTCTCATATCAATTGGCCTTTGAGTCAAGTCACCAAGGGAGGAGCAAAAGCAAACTTATTTTGGTCTGAATCCCAACAAAAGGTGTTTGTCGAGTTGAAGCATCACCTCTGCTCTACACTAGTGCTCGCATTACCAAACCTGCAATAACCATTTGAAATTGAGGCATATGCCTCCGACTATGTTATTGGTGTAGTTATTATCCAGTAGGGGCATCCAGTGGCATACCACAACAATATGCTTTCAAATACAGTCTGAAAGTATCCCACCTATGACAAGGAGATGTTTCCATTGTGTATGATGGTCATCCGCACAGACCATCGACCCTTACAATTCATACAAACACAAGGAAAGTTGCAAGATGATCGCCATCAGAAATAATCAACATATCTGCAACAATTCCATTTGAACATTAAGTATAAGAAGGGGAGCAACAATAATGTTGCTGACTGCCTCAGTTGACGGTTGGTTATGGTGCTGACCACTATGCTTGACTCTTGTGGACGTAAGACTTCGGGATGACCACATCTTTACAAGAGTGATCCAAAATTTGACACCACATACCAAATTCTCCTTTAAGGTAAGCAAGTTCTAGACTTTCACCTCTAGAACACATTGTTATTGATCCGAAGTAACAAGTCACATTTTGTAAAAGGACAGATTGTCCGCCACAATGTAGCCTTTACAGTTCAGAGGCATGTAGCCACCACATCTCTTCTTAGAGATAAGCTATCATCGCCCTATCTGGTTTATTTCCATTTCTATTTGTAAGCATATTTCAGTATTTTACAGTAATGAAATGAAGCATTATTTCTGTTGCATCTTTGTGTATATGGTCATCTCTGTATTTTATTGCGCCTGTTTAAATCTGGATCAGTGGGTTTTAATAAAAAGTTTCTTTGTGGTTTTGTTTATTGGGCATTCTCTTATTTTTATTCTGGCAATTCAAGATTTCAAATCTTGGGGGTCTCTCCTCCCAAGATCCATTTCAATCTTTTAGATCTTGGGGGCCTCCTCCCAAGATCTGGATCAGTGGTATCAGAGCAAGTTATGATTCCATGGGAATGAGGGTTTATGCATATTTCAGTTTCAAATTTTGCAGCAATATTCAACAAACTTCAGGCATGTGCTACAACCTCAGAGCACTTTCTTGGGTCAAGTAGGAAGAATTTTTCTTTTTTCATTTTTTTGCAGGAATTTTTTGGGCGGCGACTTTGCAGATCAGATCTGAAACATTTAGTACAAAATTTACAAAAACAAATACCTGATCTAGATTCCTCTCGAAAAATTACCCAATTGAAAAAAAAAATGGGTCGAATCGGAGTTTGGATGTGGGAGATATCGTTGATTTAAAATCAACTATTTTATCAGAATTTTTGTGACAACAGAACTATTGCAGCGCGAATCTGAAATCTCAGAGTGTCCAGATAAGGATTTCCAACTCATGGGAAGATGCAAAATGATCCTTCTACTTCCAAAAACATGTTATAATAAATATTCTGAGCTATATTGACTGAGTTATGCCCATTTTAATTCTGGAGCAGCATTCGGAGTGGGTTCCCACTTGAGACATGCCCTCCCACCCCACTTTAGTAGGCACCTGCTTCACATTCATTAGTTTCAACATAGCGGCATTCGGCTTGGGTTATTTGGAGACGTGCCCTCCCCCCCCAGGCTATGTAGGCACCTGCTACTTCATCAGCAACCAACACCATGGTTATGGGTCAACCGCATAAAATCCTTGTCATCGAAGTCCATTTGCTAGGCTGCACACTGTCAGAATCACAGTTGGTCACAAGCATTATAGGGTATCTCTATCCTCAGATCTTCGTTTATCAGGGTTTTGGGTTAACCACATAAAACCCTCATCTTCAGTGGCTCTTCATATTCAACAAAGGCTTCGCAGGGGGGAACTTTACGCAATGGGGACCATTGCTTCTTAAGAAGGGAGGAATGATCCGAATGGAAAATGGCATCAACCCATGGTAATCATCCACCCATATTATTCATCAACCCATGGAATTTACCCATGGTATTGTAAATGGCATCCGCCCCTGGTATTATAAAATCCACCCATGGTATTCACTCACCCATGGAATTGACCCGTGGTATTGTAACTGAAAAATACTATAAGTAACAAGTCACATTTTGTAAAAGGACAAATTGTCCGCCACAATGTAGCCTTTATAGTTCAGAGGCATGTAGCCACCACATCTCTTCTCAGAGATAAGCTATCATCGCCCTAGCTAGTTTATTTCCATTTCTATTTGTAAGCATACTTCAGTATTTTACAGTAATGGAATGAAGCATTATTTCTGCTGCATCTTTGTATATGGTTATCTATGTATTTTATTGCGTTCTTGTTTAAATTCAGATCAGTTATGCCACCTATCGCACCTCTATGTTCCTTCAAGTGAGTGTGCCAAGATGATTTGGGAGGTGCACCACAATTAGATCGCTTGACATTTTGGGGTAGAGAAGACAGTGACAGTGCTGTAAAAGCATTTTTATTAGCTAAATGTTCGACAATATGTTGGGAAGTACATCATACCCCACAGTGTCTGCTTCATTTTCAAACCTACAATCATGAAGAAAGGCTTGTATACTCCTCTGCCTACTCCTAGTCGGCCCTGAGAATCCATTTCCATGGATTACATGTTAGGATTTCCTTCTACCAAGCATGGCAATGACTGTGTTTTCATGGTTGTCGACAAATTCTCTAAGGTGGCCATTCTGGTGGCTTGCAAGAAGAGTATCATAGCAGAAGCCACTACCAAACTCTTCTTTGAACGAGTACGGGTACACTTTTAGATCACACAATCCATTATCTCAGATCGGAATAGTCGGTTCCTAAGTGCATTCTAGTCAAGCCTCTTATCGTTGTTGGATACCAAGCTCACTAAGTCCACGAACTTTCACCCCCAAACTAATGACCAAACATAGGTCGTCAACAAGATGATCGTGTACATCCTATGCATGTACAACTTGAAGCACCCATGCACATGGGATGAGAGCCTCCCCTATGTCCAACACAACTACAACAAGGCTCTCCACAACTCAATTGACCACAACCCCTTTTTGGTGGGACTGGGATTTCAGCGACTATGTCCTATTGATGTTTCCATACCATTTGTAGCTCCTCAGGCAGATTCAACTCATGTCCAGTCCGAAGCTGATATGGCTAACAATGTCATTCAGCACATTCAACACATCCTCCAACAGGTCCATGACATATTGGATAGGATGAATACTAAGTACAAGCAGTGTCATGATCAACATCGGGTGCCACATAAGTTCTAGGTGGGCAACAAAGTTTTGTTACATTTGTAGAAGAAGCACCTCGTTGGGCCCCACCGCAAGCTTCACCCACTCCAATATGGTCCTTACACCATCACTAAGGTTGTAGGAGACAATTCCTTTGAGATCAACATTCCACCATTCCTTGGCATGCACCCACTATTCAATGTGGACTCGCCATGGCCATACTTTCCCCCACTACTGGACACATCCAACGTTGTTGAGAAGCTGACACTAAAAAAGCTCAACCTAAGTTGTATCGAACATGCCACAACTGAAAGTATCATGGATACGCACATCAAGAACACTCAACAACATAGGATCCAACTATATCAAGTTGTCAAAGTATGCCAATTCCTTCACCAGGGCAAGTGGCTCACTAGGGACTAAGTTCAACAAAAATTTCCTCACCTCATGGAGGATCTACACACAATGGGGACCGTTGCTTCCTAAGGGGGGAGGATTGATCTGAGTGGATATTGGTGACCACCCACCTATTCCACATGGACCTCTAGTTGGTTTCATCATTTTACTTGATTATAGCAACATTTACTATTTTTAGCAGTTTTTCAGGCCCCAAACTTCCGAAGTTGATTTAACCCCTTATATGATGTTTTTTTTAGGTCCGCAGCACGACCCGAGGAAGTTGGTTGCCCAACTAACCCCAACGGGGCCCACACTCTCTTAGTGTTCCATCTCCTAGGGTTAGGGTTTTGATTGTTTAGGGTTTCCTTTATTGTTCAATAATAAACAGGCTCATTGAGCCTCATTATAACACAGTTCAGAGGCATGTGGCCACCACATCTCTTCTTATAAATAAGCTACCATCGTATGAGCTAGTTTATTTCCATTCTGTATGTAAGCATCTTTCAATTCTTTGATATTAATGAAATGAAGATTTATTTCTGCTACATCTTCGTGTTTATATTTATGTTTATATTTTGTTGCATCCCTGCATAAGTCCAGATCAAATACATTTGAAATTATAAAGTATGTTTGTTATTATCATCTATTGAAACCACAATTTATTTACTTTGTAGCTTATTAACTAATAAGGAATTTAGACTTCTGTGATCCATAACATTGTTTAGAGAATTTCCGGCGAAATCACATAAATGATCTTTTGTCGACGCGTTTCGAACCAACCAGTGTGGTTCATCGTCACGACCACACTGGTTGGTTCGAAATGCGTCGACAAAAGATCATTTATGTGATTTCGCCGGAAATTCTCTAAACAAGCTTATTAACTATTAGAATTGTAAAAATTAAAAAATGATATTTTATTTAGATTAATTTTGTTTTGAAATACACACTTAATTTACTCTTATCATTTTAAGTATAATTGTTTTCACAACTTTTTGGTGCTTTGAGTCTTATCCTTTTTCCTTTAATCTAGCCCCAAGGTTACAGGCAAAATTGTATTTTGTTCTCCCCTCTTCCCTTGAGAATGAGTTAGAGTCGATGCTCCTATACTAGTCCAGATCATTTTTAGAAATCCAAGATCTTTCATTAAATTGATTCCTGTTCAAATTCGAATAGTGTATAACCATATCTTCAAATTTGACCTCTCTCCATTTCCACTCTTTAGGGAGCCATGAAGGCATGTCATCAAAGCAAATAAATAGGTCAAATGGGATTTTCCTTTTATGTAACAACTATCCTAAGCTTGATCAAAGACCTAAAGACATCGTGGGTCTATAGCGGTTCCATAGCACTTCATATATTCAATTCATCCAAAAACACTAAAGTATTGTGAAATAATTAGATGAAAATATATTTTCCAAATAAAATAACTCTTCAAATTTTACTATTAGTAAATAGTAATAAAATACCAATATGGCATGACTAAGATAATCCAAAAAGTAGAAATGTAATATCTCGATCTTTATTAAATCCATTATATATATATGAATATGACCATTAAAACAATGTTTCATAATGTGCACCAAGAAAAGTCATGCAGTACTAAGAGTCGGTAATAATTAATTTCCTCGATGGTGTGTAAAGACATATTATAAAATGTATGACTAAATAATTTAATTGAAATATAATTGTTTTAATATGAAAAGCACAAGTGATTGATAAATGGATGGGATGATTTCTATTAATTTGAAAATTATATATATATAAACAAATATAATCATCTTTTAATTTAATTATTTAAAACTCGTGTATAATATTTAAATTTATTAAGAAATCCACTTCACTTCTAATGGATGGTGATCTTTAAAATCTGAATTATGACCTTGATGATTCAAAAATCATATTTTTGATAAAATCAAATCTTTCCCAGACTGAAGTTCCATCATTATCAGAAATGAGTGTGCATAGAAAATGACAGGGAGACCTTCATTAACAATATGATGCACAATTACAAGGGAATCTCTTCTTTGGATGATAAGGTTGAAGGTGAAACATAGCTATCTCTATGTCTATGACAAAACGTATAAGCTAGTGTAGTGCTTCTACCAATAATAAGAAATGCCCTTAGGATCATCCTAAGGGCTAAATTTATGAGCCACACATTGCCCACCAAATGATATTCAAGATTTTATTAATTGAATTTCCATTAGAGATTGATGATGACATGTTTGACTAAAGAAATATCCTAGGATAGCCCGAAAGCTCCATTATGCAAACACCCCAAACCTTCCGACAATAATTATTGTCACTAAAGTGTTGATGGTCATCGTGACACCAATTGAGCGTAAACACCAATACCCAATATTCTTAACACCCCAAAACACATGATGGAGCTACCAATAAACTTCCAAAACATTGCTTAGCAATATTACTAGGACTTTTGTCTAAGCATTATATATCATATGGCACATGATTTTAGGTAATAGAAATTATACCTTGTAAATTTCATATTGATGGCCATGCATGAAATGTTAACATATGCATGAACATAAGTCTAAGTGATTTCCTTATACTTATTGCATTAATCATATCTTCCATCTCTAACGCACATACATGAAGGAGACCATCACTAAATACCAAAATGTCATTTGGAAAATTTTAAGTCATTTAGATGATTTATTATCAAACTTAGTATTTATATTAAGCATTATTTATGAGTAATTTTTTTCTATACGGAAGAAATTTTGTTTGGAACAACTCTTAGGCATATATAAGTCTTGTTCGGGATTGGACCACAAGACTTGTGGAGAACAAACCTCACTACCTAACCATTGAACCATATCTTCGGAACTAATTCCTTCTATTTATATAGATAAAATATATAGTGTTACAATGTTGCAATTTAAATTTTATTTCAAATACGTAAATGTAGTTGAAATATTTAATAAAGTTCCAAAAGAGTCTATTTTGTAGATAGAATGTACAGTGATGCAATTTGGCTTTTATTTTAGATATGAAGTTGAAATATCTAATGAAGTTTCATAGGAGTCTATTTTGTTTTTACATTGAAATATTACATATAATTATGTTTTTTTAATAAGTAATTAACATTTTATTATATTATTGATAAAATTATAAGAAATATTCATTATCAATATGTTAGTAAAGACATTAGGATTATAATTGTTTAAAAATAATCATAATATTATTAATGCCAACATAAATACTATTGTTTTTTAATAGAGTTTTTAACTAAAAACATGTTTAAAATATAAATAAAAAGCTATATAAGTAAATTTTATTAGGGATGTAAGAGTTGATTATCCCTAGGGAAAAATAGGAGGGAACTATGAGCTAATAGGGTAGAACCTATTCCTCATCTTCAATTGTCTAAATTGACATAAATAATTACCTCCTTGAAGGAAGTTGGCATCTTTGGCTTTAGATAGTTGATTTCCTATTATTGCGCTTAACCAAATGTTTCCATATTTTAGAGGAGTTTGAATAGGGGTTCATACTTCTTATTGAGGGAATATAGTCTTCCCAGGACTTGTTGTATGCATATCTCCTTCACTAATTACTTGGTTAAGGTTTTCATTTGCATTGAGCTTTGCTTCTGAATCAATTGAGCCATGATGGACTTGGTTTGCCAATCGAAGTTGATTCTCTTGAAGTATTTCATGTTGCGGCTTTGAGAAAACCTTGTGTCTAGGATCCAAGACACAATTTATGTGACAATATATATGGATAAGGTGTTTCCTCTTTTCTCTTTAAATCTCCATTCCATTTTCTCCACTTTTTCTTTAATGTTGGCATGAAAACCTTTATAGTATCTTGGCTCTAACTTGCTAGCTATTCTTTATTCTTTGGTGAATTTGGTGGGAGTTGGTCTGTGTTGCCTTGATCAACTCATTTTGGGGGGTTTGCAACAGTGGTTATCTGCGATAAGAGCCTTTTCTTCTTATCACCTTAAATGCATGGTAAATGCTATTTAAACTAAGATCTGAGAAGGGGATGGGAGATATGATGCCAAATCATTCTAGAGATAGGTTTGGCTTCTATATGATTACCATATGTGAATTCTCTTTAAGCAAGACTCTTAAGACTAACTACACAGGAACCATACAGAAGATGGAGGATAAAGCCTCTATCCCAAAATCCAAGAGGGTCAAATTTCCTCCTAGAAGGACCCTTGATGTTTAAGAAATACATAACAAAATAATATCCATAATGAGATAGGCATGCCTATAAATAAAATCAGTGAAATAACAAACCATGTTGCACCCTAAAAACCCAGTCATCTCCATCAAATAATATTTTAGTGCATTGAAGGTTCTAATAGTAGTCATGATGTCTCCCTTTTGATCATCCATATTAGTGATGACACTTGAAATGAGCAACCTTAACTCCTTGCATTTGTGTTCACCTTTGTCCTTTCACACCTAGAATGTCTCCTCCATTCCTTCCTCATGAAAGGTAAACACTACGCACTTGTCATTTTCCTTTCTAATTTTATTAATGTTATATGAACAAATACTTAATATTTTTTCCCATTTCAATATAGTACATTAACATGGAAAATGGTGAGAAAAAATCATAAATTATTCTTTTTCCTTTTTGTTGTTGCAGGGTTCATACTTAGGGTTCAAGCTTTGTGGCTAACAAATGCCTTATAAGCATCATCATTTTAAATCTCCAAGGGCTAGGGAAGACCTTATTGAGATGCTTACAAGATTTGTAGAATCGTTAGATCAAGATCCTCTACAAATGATGAGGTATTCAAGCATGAATACAAGATATTCATATCTCACTAAGTCACATAAACATTGATTAAAGATCCATAAAATAATACCAAACAAATAAAGTATACATTAACTAGAAAACATAAGACTCATAGAAGCCATAAATAGAAATATATTTAATTTATTCATCATAGAAATAAGATCTTTACATGAAAAACATACAATAGGTTCATATCCATTACATTACTTGGGAGCTCTACAAAATTAGGACATCCCTTTCTCAACTAACAAATCTTTAACAAATCTCTCTCTCTCTCTACATCCTTTTATAGGTTTCTCCCCATGGGGACCACATTAACCTTCCCTAACTCAATTACAAAATGGTAACTATTTTTATAATTTCATTACAATTCCTCCTCAGATGCCTATGTCATTTAATTAGTTCTACTGCATAGTGTGCTCAAAGCAGTGTCCATTCACATCTCTCATTTTCTTGGCACAATGTCTTGTAGCATAGTTCTTCAAAACATGGCCTCCCCCTAGTCCCGACACTTTTGTTTTCAAAGATAAAGTCATAACTTTTGTACTCATGATGAAATAAAGTTACATTTTGAAGGTAGTTTTAACATGTAGATTGAAAGTATATATTACAAAGTCCTAAACTAAAATGCCTATCATCTAGAACATTGTATGATTGTATTAATACATCACAACTATAAGCTATATCCAAAATCATGGACCTATATAACTCCCTTTTAAGGTTCATAAATTAGGTTTGAATCCAAAGTTTCTTCAACATTTACCCAACCCATTAACCATAATAACATAAGTAGTAATTGTAAGAAATCATAGTTAGGTGAGGATCGATATCACTTCTAAAGAATGAACTTCATGCTCCTTACACTCACTATTATAATATGATGGGGTTGTAACATCATTATTTGCGTTGCTATAACATATTCTTCCATGTTTTTATTTTTTTATTTGTATTTTTATTTTTTTTTCCATTCATTGGTTTTTTGCAACAATATTTTTGTATTTTACATATGACACTTAAAACATTTCAAGTTTAATTTATTTTCCTGGGTCATGTCTACATTGATTGAAATCATCGTTGCATCATTTGTAAACTACTATAATCTATCATGTGTTAAATACATTATGTTGTGTTGATAGCTTCTTATTCATAAACATATAGTAGTTTTTCAACATTGTGATAGTGTTGTTGTAACTCTCCCTCCCACGCCCTTGGGTTATTCTCAAGCAATGGAAGGTGTTACATACAAAATAACCCACACTTCAATGTTTATTACGAAGATGGTGTGGTGAAGTAAAATTATAAGTGTGTAAACGAACGAATTCTTCTAGCCCGATGATGGGTCTAGCCACAACATATACATTCTATGGAATATTTCCTTATGTTAGAACCAAATAAGAGGGCCTACCTCTTAGTCCGCTTATCCTGTTTGATGATGTCCTTGCTTGCTCGCTCTAGCTATCTCTCACTTCCTTCTTCAAGCATCTGAAACAAGTAAACAACATCAAACAACAAATGTGATAATAGATAAATTGTAATTCAACCTACTTAACAAGTCAAGAAACATTAAGCCATGAATATGTAAGATGACAAAACATATAGGAAATAAATCAATAGTTGCCTATATTAATATAAAATAGAGATTACAACCATTTTCCTTGACGTTGCAGTCCTCCTCTGACAAGACCAGGTTCCCACACACTTCTGCTAGCATTCCATGATGGCCTCAATCAACAATAGTTTTAAGGCTCTTCCCTTTAGGCTTCACTCCAAACCAAATCACACTTCTCCCTCACACAACTAGATAGATACAACTAGTAATAACTTGTTGTCTACTCCAAACCAAAATAGCATAAGCACACCAACATCAACACTAGCTTGTGCTTGGGAAGAAGGGAGGTTTATATAGGAAAAATCGATGGGAGATGGATCCTCTTCTCATGGGAGAAGGGCTTATCCCTTGAGATAGTTCCATCATTATAGGGGAAAGGAGCCCAAACTGACATCCTCGACCCCATCCGGCCAAACCATTTATCAGACTTCCGTTACGAAGCTTCTAGAGCTGAAAGCTTCAACTCCTAATTTAAAAACATTCCATAACAAGACCGACGCGACTGGAACACAACTTAGTCGCTCCGGTTGGCGCGAGGAGTAGTTCTAATCTCTGCACATTGGCGCAAGGGAGACAAAGGTCATTAGTGCCGGTCTTGTAAACTGGGAAAAATAGAAGTTTCAAGGGAAATGCTGCAAAAGGGAATTGATCTGCTCATGAAGAGGGACACAATGGGAGTTTCTTCATGAAGGAAAAGCATGCAAGGTTCACTGTAGAGGTCCTCCAGGATCAAGGAGCGGGGAGTACAAGGACAGTGGACAAAATGTTGTGTAACAGATGCCCCCTAAAGCGTGAAAGCCGAGCTGGAGTGAGGGATGAAATGCTTTATAAATTAGTGCAGGGAACTGGTCTGCCGACGGAAAACTTGAAAGCAAGTACAGATACATATACATAAACTGAGATCTCTATCAAATGATACATGAATCATGGCATGTATGCATCCATCCAAAGAATGATCATATAAATGGATCCAAGTATGGGTGCAACCATCCTTCAAGGATGATCATAACGAAACCACAGTATGGGTGCAACCATCCAATAATGAGAAGGATAAAAAGTGATAACTCATGGTCTGGTCGCAAGCAGCCATCTAATAGAGACATGCATATCAACATAACCCTGTCACATTCACAACTTGGACTTTTGTGATCGGAGTCCAGGGTCTTTCGCTCCAACACGACTCGATCAAAGTACAGATTCTAAGATGTGAATAGATGTGTTGACATCAAACATGCTAGAAAGACAATTGATTACCAATCGATGATGTAAATTGTCAACAAGTGTGAGAGAAACCACCAATAATGACAATGGTCCTCAAGGTATTATCAACACAATCCACAGAATGTGAATAGAGGAATTGAATTCGAACACCCATGAAATCACTCGATCGAAAGCCAGTGATTTGAACTTGTCATCGAGTGCGAAGAACTTGCCATTAAGGTATTCAAGCTCTAAGGTACTAGAAGGGAGTCTCTCGGTCGACTTCCCAGATAATGAGTTGAAGTCGATGAAAAGTGACCATGTCGAAGGAGGGCCATGATGAATCCCACTTCATTGACATAAGACAAGAGGAGGTAAAATGATTTTGGATGATACAGAGAATTAGAGGTAAGTGTAACTACAGAAGGACATCTCTTGAACATATTGGCGACACAACTGGAAGTTTGGCAGCTTTTGGATCCATAGAATCGATGGTCATGATGACATGGTAGAGATAAAATGGAAGGCAAAAATGAACGGCCCAAACCCTGGAAGGTCAACGATACAAAGGAGGATATCCCAACCTAACACGAAGCAAAGAGTGTCATGTTCAAGAGTGAGCTTCCGACGCAACTGATAGATTTCCAAATTTTCCCCCGCCATTTCTGGCAGGTACCCCAATTATTTTTTAATCGCAAGCTTGAAGGGGATAGCATATGCTTGCACTATAAGTGATCCAAATCTTGGGAGGAGGCCCCCAAGATCTAAAAGATTGAAATGGATCTTGGGAGGAGAGACCCCCAAGATCTAAAAACTTGAAATGGATCTTGGGGTAGAGATCCCCAGGATCTGAAAACTTGTATTGCCAGAAGAAAAATAGGAGAATGCCCAATAAACAAAACCACAAAGAAATTTTTTATTAAAACCCAAGTGGAAATAAACCAGCTAGGGAAATGGTAGCTTATCTCTGACAAGAGATGTGGCAACTACATGCCTCTGAACTGTAAAGGCTACATTTTGGCGGACCCTCTGTCCTTTTACAAAACGTGACTTGTTACTTATAGTATTTTTCAGTTACAATACCACGGGTCAATTCCATGGGTGAATGAATACCATGGGTGGATTTTACAATACCACGGGCGGATGCCATTTTACATTCCAGGGTAAATTCCCATGGGTCGATGAATAATATGGTGGATGAGTACCATGGTTGATGCTTCCATTCGGATCATCCTTCCTTCCTTAAGAGCAATGTCCCCATTGCATAAATTTCCCTCCTACGAAGCCTTTGTTGAATATGAACAGCACTGAAATAGGGTTTTTTGTGGTTAACCCCAAAACCCTAATACGAGATCTGGGATAGGATACCCTGTAATTCTTTTTGACATGTGATTCTGATAGTGTGCGTGCAGCAATTGGACTTCGATGACAAGGGTTTTATGCGGTTTGACCATAACCATGATGTTGGTGCTGATGGCATAGCAGTGGCTACATAGCCTAGGGTGGGAGGCACGTCTCCAAATAACCCAAGCCGAATGCTGCTATGTTGAAACTGATGAATGTGAAGTAGGTGCCTACTAAAGTGGGGTGGGAGGGCACATCTCCAATGGGAACCCACTTCGAATGCTGCTCCAGAATTAAAATGGGCATAAATCAGTCAATATAACTCAGAATATTTATTATAACCTATTTTTTAAAGCAGAAGGACCATTTTTCATCTTCCCATGTGATGGAAATCCTTATCTGGACACTTTGAGATCTTAGATTCGCGCTGCAACAGTTCCGTCGTCACAAAAATTCTGATAAAATAGTTGATTTTAAATCAGCGATATCTCCCACATCTGAACTCCGATTCGACCCATTTTTTTTGAAATGGATCTTGGGTTAGAGACCCCCAAGATCTGAAAACTTGTATTTCCAGAATAAAAATAGGAGAATGCCCAATAAACAAAACCACAAAGAAACTTTTTATTAAAACCCAAGTGGAAATAAACAAGCTAGGGCAATGGTAGCTTATCTCTGAGAAGAGATGTGGCGACTACATGCCTCTGAACTGTAAAGGCTACACTGTGGCAGACCCTCTGTCCTTTTACAAAATGTGACTTGTTACTTATAGTATTTTTCAGTTACAATACCACGGGTCAATTCCATGGGTGAATGAATACCATGGGTGGATTTTACAATACCACGGGCGGATGCCATTTACAATACCATGGGTAAATTCCATGGGTCGATGAATAATATGGGTGGATGAGTACCATGGGTTGATGCCATTTTCCATTCGGATCAATAAGTGCATCCTTCGTACGAATCCGACCTAGTAAGTTTAACGAGCCTTATGAAGGAGAAGCTCATGTTCGTCATGGTGACGAATCCAATGTCGTTTAATAGTTTAACAAGTCCGATAAAGGTGTAACTCGGTATCTTTTTCATGTTTAGAGAGTTTGAAAAAGACACGTAAAAGAAAACTCCACATGGTCCCTTGAGCCCGAAAAGGTAGAAAACAATACTTGAGAGAACCACTTGACCAATTCAGACAAGGAATACCTTTTTCGTAAATAGTGCCTCCCAACCCTAAAAAGGGGTAAACTTATATTGGGCACATGACATTTCACATCCGTTAATGAGTTCGAAATGACAAGGGCTCGACCATCTTTTTGCTTTTAAAGGTTTATAAAAGAGTTGAAAGTGGACCCCCCATTTTTATTCTCTTTAACTAGTCAAAAAGGGAAAAAATACTCGGCAATCTTTTCATATGAATTTAACAAGTCGAGAAAAGAGTTGGAATCTGACTCATCATCATCGTCGAACATCCATCACCTGTCGCTGCACAAGTAAGGTAAAGTGCATTATTGAGTCCTTGAGGCAAAATAGGTCAAAATATTTACAAACTTGATATGTTCATGAAAAAATGAATAAAAAGGGGAAAAGTAAATATATTTTTACCATTTACCATTTTACCTTTGTTGTGAAGACTTTTTTCTCACTTTTTCCCTAATTGTTCTGGAGTAGATTGCGGGAGATCTGGGAGGTCAATCGACGAGCTGCTAGTTCTAGGTATCAGTGGAAGCCTTGAGCTTCTTTTTCATGTTCTTTATTTCTACTTTTAGCCACTTTTTTAGATTTTGGAGGAGGTCTTTGAAAATATTTTTCGCCCTCGGTCAGCGCGATTTCCGGGCACAGAATTGTGCCAGCCGAGGGAGATTAACAAAGCCATCTGCACCGATCGGTGCAACTATTTTTAAAATAGGCGCTTCGACACCATGGATAGGGAAAAACCCTATTTTCTCAAAAACTTACCGTTGAAACTTAAATTTTATGTGTCAAGGATGATTATTGACTCAAATTAATGGCTTTTGCAGGAGAGAATCGCTGAAAATGGTGGACTGGAAAGTACGAGAACATGAAGATGTTGACACCTAGGCAATGAATGACCCAAATTGCCTGGAGGCATTGAGGGCTTGTGGGATCCTCAAATTATTTCTTACACCAGGGATGGGGCCCAGCTCGAGTTGCTTCGGTACCTGATTAGTCTTTGGGACATTAATTGGGAGATCTTTGTCATTGGCGACTAGGAGCTAGAGTTGGAAACTTTAGGTATATACTTCATCACTAGATTGTCCTGCAGAGGGGAGCCGGTGAACTTGTATGGGTCACGTCTAATTGGGGCGAGCATATCTTCCTTGCTTGCCGAACATTGCCTTGAGGCCCTGAAATCCACGGGTGGGAAGATAGAGATTTCCAGTGTGCGGGATCTGACACTAAGGGTGGTTCTGTTGACTATCAATAAAGTGGCGAGGTCCCAGGCAGAACATGAGACTAACAAGTCGAAGTTCCTTTATGCTATTGGTTGCACGAGTCCTACGATCTTCAACTGGGCAGAGGCCATGAAGATGAACATCAAGCACCAACTATCCAAAGCTAAGGCGGGGAATTTGAAGCAATTTGGCTTAGGGTCGGTGCTTGTGACCTTCTTCCTGGAACGAGTACCACTATTCAAGTATTAGCTGACTGAGGTAGATCCTCCTATGCCACACGATCCGTGGATGGCTTGCTGGAGCCGTTTGATGCCAGGGATCACTGCAGTTAGCACATGTCATACCAACCTGGATTCTTTTCATGGCTACGATGACAGGAGATCGTCGTGGAGGACTGGACATACAACGACATTGATTTCTGAGGAGATCCAGCTATGCCCTTACCAAATGGGGAGGACTTCAATGAAAAAGGTAAAAAAACAAAAAATTTTAATTTTGAGATTTTTAATTGTTTTTGGTATATATGTGCTTATAACATTTCTCTTGTTAATGCATACGTTAGACCAGAGCGGCCTGCTGGGATGTCCCCAATAGCCAGGCGCGTCCCTCGCCCTATCAATGTTGTCGCTCCTTATAAGGAGGGGAGTGACAACGAGGAGGATATCGTGAGGAACCTTGAGGGGCTGACTCATGGTATCCCAGAGTATGCTCGGGTAGGAGACATTCCTCATCAGTACCAGAGACACACGGTGGGAGTGTCGGAGTGAATCCTTCACTTGCTGACTTGTTTTGCATGAGCCATATCATGCTACCACAATCACCATGTTGATTAGTTCCTAGGTCCTACACTTACATATTTTTTGAGGCCTGCGTGCCATGGATATATGAGGCCTGCGAGCCGCCGATGTTATGTTAGACACACATGTTATTTTTTGAGATTCTGATGTATCAAAAATTATCAATATATATATATATATATTATATATATATATATATATATATATTATATATATTATTATATATATATATATATATATATATATATATGTTGTATTTTACTGTCTACTATGGTACAAATGGTTTGTTTTATCTTTTACATGTTTCGTAAATGTCTGTCCAACACATGATTAGCTAATGCATCTGTTAATGTATTCATGCGTCTGGAATATGATGATATGTAATGTAATCAAAATTCCTTTCCAATAGATGAATATGGAGATGCATTCTCAATATTTGAGGGTTTTTGACGTAATATTGCCCATTGAGTTGTAGAACGAAAAGTTGTGAATCCAGGTTGACAAACAGTTTTCTGATTCTGAGAGAAATGGCTTCTGATAACAGTTCGATGACCGCACTGTATTCAACAATGTTGTTGGTTGTGTGACCTAGGAAGATACCTTGAAGGTCAATCAACTCACCGGTAGGGTCATAAATAGCCCATGCCGCGGATGATAGGTTCCGGGTACTACGACAAGCACCATCAGCGAAACTGATGTGAGGAGTCACAAAAATATGCAAAGCAAGAAAAACATAGTAAATAGGAAAGTTGTTTGAAAACTATCACACAAAACCATGCTGTACAAAAATGAATCACACACTAATGTACACAAGTAACCATGCAAGATGACCTAAGCATAGTACTTCTTGAGGTAAAGCCCGTTTTGGGGCTTATCGAAAGGATTTCCTTCATAATCAATAAGCTCATAGGCTCCTCTCTGTAAAATGCATTTCACGATGTAGGGCCCATGCCACATAGGTTCAAACTTGCTTTCCCCTAGTGTATCATTAGCTTGGTCGTATAGTAAGACCAAATCACCCTCAGAAAACACGCGAGGGGAGACCGTCTGATCGAAATCAGATTTGACCTGTTTCTTTTGTGCTTCGATGACCAAGGAAGCGAGACGACGAGTCTCATCCAGTCATTCTAAATATAAGAGGTGTTCCTCTTGAGGAGTGGTTTCGGGGAGGAGTTCAACAGCTAACTTGAGTGAAGGAATCTTGCATTTGATCGACAATGTTGCTTCCAGACCATAGACCAGCTGGAATGGTGTGAAACCAATTGCGTCTTTGGTTGAGGTTCGGTAGGCCCACAAAATTGAAAAAAGGCATAAGATGTCAATTTGGTTTGTGCATCCCAATAGTACGTTGAAGCATGGTGACCAAGACCTTGTTCACGGCTTCAACTTGGCCATTGGCCTTAGGGTAATATGGGGTTGAGCCATCATGGCGCAAGCCCAATCCAGATGTTAGCTCAGTCATCATGTAATCTCTGAAATGGGAGCCATGGTCTGTGAAAATGGCTTAGGGTACACTAAACCTGGAAATAACATGGTTAAAAAGGAATTGAGTCGTCGTCTTACCATCTGCAGAATATGTAGGCATTACTTCGGCCCATTTGGTGAAATAATCCACAGCGACGATAATATAGCCATGACCACCGACCGAACGAAGGTTACATGTCATATAATTGATGCCCCATTTGGCAAAAGGACCAACGGTAATGATGGGGTGTAGCTGAGCAGGTGGGGTGCACATCTTGCGTTGGTAAATTTGGCATTCATGGCACTTGCGAATAGCAAGAATGCAGTCCTTGAAGATAGACAAGCAAAAATAACCAGCGCGAAGGATTTTTGAGATGTAGCATAACCAGACATATGACCACCACATGCCCCGGAGTCGCAATAATTGAGAACTCTTTCAGCTTCCTCGATCGTAAGGCATCGACGAAGAACTGAATCAACACCAACACGGTATAAAGTATCGCCAATAATACAGTAGGGTTGGGAGTGGTGCTGAATCCTTTAGTGATCATCCTTGGTCAACACAGACTAGAACATGGACGTCTGGAGATACACAATGATTTCACTGTACCATGGATCAAGGGTGCTAATTAGGAAAAGGGTCTCATCTAGAAGCTGTTCATTTGCACCAGCAGGGAGAGCCTTGGAGGGAAGGGACCAAATCAATTCAGCAAAAAAAAGTGACTTCTTAGAGTTGGATGTAGTGAAGACCAAATCAAATTCTTGCAGGATTACGATCCATTTAGAATACTTGCCCCCCCAACAACTAACGAGTCAGGATATAGGTCATAGATTTGCATTCATAAATCACTGTAGTCATGCGCAAGAGGATATAGTGCCGAAAGCATTGAACAACTTGAATGACAGAAAAAAACCAACTTCTCGACATGTGCATACCACGTTTCAGTGTTGAGGAGATTCCGACTAAGGTAGTAGATTACATGTTTGTTGCCTTCATCGTTGTCTTGAACCAAAACCGTAGCAATGGTGCTAGGGGCTGCGGCTAGGTAAAGGAAGTAATCTCGATAATAATTCAGCGGGTGCAACAGAGGAGCATTTACGAGGACGGCCTTGAGATCATCAAATGATTTTTGGGCCACCTCATCCCATACAAAGTGTGTTCCTTATTTGAGCAACCGGGTAAATCATGTGGCTAGCCCGACATAGTTGGATATAAAACGATGGAGAAAGTTGACCTTTCCTTGCAGGCTCTGAAGTTGGTGCAGTGAGGATGGAGGGGTTAAATTTACAATGGCCTCAACTTTTAGCGGATCTAGGTGAATACCATCTTTGGAAACGATGAAGTCGAGGAGTCATCCTGATTCTATGCAGATTTTTTTTTTTGCGGATTTAACCGAATGTTATAGTGCCTACAGTAGAAAAATTTGCCAAATATGGTCTGGGTGCTCTCAGCGCTTACGAGAAGGAGCAGGAAGGTCATCTAAGTAAGGCTAGACAATGTTGCAAATGTCATGAAACACATAGGAAATTGCCCATTGAAATGTGGCTTTAGAATTTTTGAGTCTGAAAGGGAGCTTCTTGTACGCGAACGTACCCCATGGACAGATAAAGGCTTTCTTTTCTTGATCAATGGTGCGATGTTGATCTGGTTATAACTAGAAAAACCATCCATAAAGGAAGAGATCTCGCTTCTGACACATTCATCAATGATTTGATCAATGAAGGGAGTAGGATAGTTATCTTTAGGACATGCACGCTTGGGATCTCGATAATCCACGCAAACGCAGATCATGCCCTATTTTTTAGTTACTGGGACAATATTGCACACCTAGTCTATAAGGGGGATGGGATAGATGAACCCTTTGAGAAGCTTTTCAACTTCACCCATAATAGCGGTGACCTTCCTAGGGTGCACGGGGCGATGTCGTTTGCGAACGGGCTTTACGCGCGGATACGTTGGTATTTCGTGCACCACAATGCTAGGATCAATGCTGGGCATTTCTTCGTAGGACCATGCAAACACATCACAAAATTCCTGAAATAGACGAGTATATGTCTTTATCTCATCTGGAGAACAAGATACCCCAATATGAATGTGTTCAACAATATCGGGTTTGATAGAGATGTCAATCGGCATCGTTTGGGTAATATTACCCAGATTTCCTTCCGATCATACTTCATGAGTAACAATCGGTGGCGGAAAAGGAGAAGAGGAATTTTCAAAAACGATAGACTTGACTGCCAGGCAAGGTAGGAACGAGGAGCGATGATGAGTATCGATCCAAGGCAGTTCCTCGAGAGACGTAACTTCCATGATACCTTCATCAATAAGGAAGGTCTCGGCTAAGGGATCAGGCGATTCCAAAGTGCCAAGCCACGGGGATTGAGAGTACGTATCGAAAGAGGTCTTCGACATAGAAGAATAAGAGGATGCAGAGTTCGAAGTTTAAACAATTTCCACGTAATTAACTTCGGTGGGACTAAGCGGCATAACCTCGCCCCAGGTATCAACAAGATCCAGTGGAGGTATGACCCAAGGATCAGACTTGATCGAGATCATGTTGACAGAGGCAACATGAGGAGGTGGAAGTGGAAAAATTCCCATTAAGGCAAAATCTTTGAAGAGACCTACCCCCACACTCTCATAGGGAGCACCAGTGTGCTTGACATATGGAACATTGCCATCCAACGAGGAAGAGGCAAAGAAAGACAACTGGTCGACGATGATGATATTCCCTTGATGGGGAAAACAAATCACATGAAATAAAGAGGAGGCCACGGTATGCATGGCATGAGTCCAACTTTGGCCGAGTAGAATATTATAATTGAGATTGGTGTCAACAATTTCTACTTCCACTTGCACTGTCTTTCCTTCTAGGATGATGGCAAGGTTAGGTAAGACACCGAAGGGTCACGAATCATGCCCATCGAAAGCTTCCAAAGTGTTCGGAGATTGGTTTAGTGCAGGAGAACCAATAGCCTTGCAACATGTGGTTGACATGATGTAGGTGGAAGCACCTTCATTGATGATAGTTTGGTGGATGGTCTTCTCATTGATGATTACCTGAATAAGAAAGGAGATCTGATGAGGGAGCCGTAGAACATGGTTTTCTAGATCAAAACATATCAAATTGGAATCGGTGGGATCGATGCCCTTGATAGCTGACATCAAAGATTTACACTGCGAGGGGTAGCGTTGGAGCACCTCGAGAGCCAACATGGCTGACAACGCCTGAGCCAAATCCTCAACAATATTGTAATGCTGAGTATCTCGGGCATTGGGATTATACGAGGATTTCCACAGTACACCTCGAGAGGGAGGCTGCATAGTGAAATCAGGGTTAGGGCACTCAATATGTAGAGGGCCAAAACTCGGGGTGGAAGAAGAAGGTGCAGCTTCTTCCTCTTTCCCAGCTGCTGGAGCAGGAGTTTGATTGTCTTTTGACCTAGTAGCCACATTAATAGGTGTACTCATGAAGAACACTTGGGATCTAGAGGAAGCAGATTGGGGTTGGTCTACCATTTGGGTCTGCTGAGATGAAATGACTCTTTGAGGACAGCAGGGGTCCCTTTGAGCAGGCAATTAACTTTGGATCGTCGAGAACAATCCTTAGTGTAGTGATCTTCCTTGCAAATGAGGCAGGGATACTTAGGTTTCCGCTATGAAGATTCGCCATCAGACGATTTGGGAGGACCCTGTTTCAGGGCATCACCTTTAGCTTTTCCTTTGCCTTTCTTCTTTATTTTAGAGGATTTGTCCGTTGCGGTAGACTGGACAGTGTGGACCTCTAAGGTTTTACCAGGGCCAAGTGGATTCTGAGATGAACTATTAGGAAAAAAAATTGAGACCGACTCCTATTTAGAATAAGTTTTAGCAGGGGTCTAGGATACTAAACCAATAACTCCATCGACGGGAGGGATAGCTGGTGACTTTGACGTTGCGGGATTGGATGATGGCCGCGGAGCATTAGGTAATAACTTGTACAAAGTGCCAGATTGAGAGTAAACTAGATCCAAGTACTAGGCATGAGTGATGTCCTGCTCTTCAGTGATGCATCCAGCCATAGCTATATCATGGGCAATTGTGGCTACAAATGATTTAGTAAACCATTCAGTGAGCAACTAATCAACAATCTCAAATTTGATCAGGCGACGTCTACGTCTCCATTCATGGATGTGATCAGAGATGTGTGTTACAGTGTCTTTCTTAAGTGATGTGAGAAAATAGGTGCCAGTTTCATAACGAACTGGCCGCTGAAAATGCATGAGGAAAGCCATGGAAAAAGAATTAAAGTCATGGTAAGTACTTCGAGGTAGCTTGATGTACCACTTTCCTACATCCCCCGTGAGGGTTCATTGGAAAATACAGAGACGAATGGAATCGCCCACGTACGTGTTCGACGAGCACCAGAGGTGATATGTCATCACATGGGCCTAAGAATCTTCTTTAGCTTTCCCATCAAACTTTAGGCAATCACTTGGTATCTTGGAAGGCACGGAAGGCTAGTACGACAAATGAAGGATCAGATCATTCGTAAGGCGAGATACATCTGGCAACTCGAGTGTAGCCAAGAATGAAAATTGAGTGTTAAAAGGCATGGGAGGTCAATAAGCGGGCCCATAGGGAGGAGCCCATCCCTGCTGGTAAGGATTTTGGCCCCACAGTGGGGGATTTTGACCATATGGAATTTGAGGCTGCCCCCATTGCAGATTACCTTGACCATAGGGAGGATTTTGACCCTGAATAACTTGGAACTGTCCAACCATAGGTTGCTAATAAGCAACGTATTGGTTAAAAGGCTCTTGAGCCTGTTGAGCTTGGACATATGGATATGGGACCTGTTGTCCTTGAACATATGGCTGATGAACCTGTTGTCCCTGAACAAGAGGATTTTGGACTTGCAATCCTTGGGAATAAGGTTGATACACTTGTTGCCCTTAGACATAGGGATTTTGTACCTGATGCCCTTGGCTGACAGGATTCTAAACCTATTGACCTAGGACATAAGGATTTTGAGCTTGCTGCTGCAGGACTTGACCTTGAACCTGCCCCTACAAGGGTTGACCTTGTTGATATGCGATGAGCCTAGGTATTGCAGTAAGAATGATGCAACTCCCAGGGATACTAGCTTTACTTATCAACCTAGGGTTCATACAAAATTGGAGGTGACAATGCTATATGCATAAGTAGAAGTGAAGGTACTGCCTATTTTCACTGCTCATATGGCAAGAGACCCCAGGGGTTTCAAGCCAGACTTCTATAGGGCCAGAAGAAGCTTGATTTTGATGGAAGAAGAGAAAATTTATTCTAAGGGGGAGTTACTCTACTGCAGTAATGAAGGAAACAATTTGTAATGCTAACTCACATTAGACCCTAGCTAACCAATTAAACAACTTTGCTAAGCAGAATTACTACAACAACACTAATCTAATGCTAATTATCTAAGTTACAGAAGTAAAAGCATCAAAACTAGACTAAGGGGAAGCAAAGGAAACTAAGCTAAGTATACGTTTAAATGGAAGAGAGTCAGAGGACAAAATTGGCGAAAGAAGGATGTGAGGGAGCAACAAAGCATGAGAACTATTGAATCAGGTGGGTGAAAGGTAAACGAATGGCTGAGATCGGATCACAGGAGGCTTAGGTGAGTAGGTGAATGAACGAGTCACGAAGTAGATGAAAGGTTGATATTATATCATGGAGGTCAAGTCAACAGATGGACAGACATGACTAATTGGCAGATGGACGACAAATATTAGAGTGTGGGTAAAAGGAACATATGGAAATGATAGAGCAGGTTTAGAGGGTGGTAAGATGTTTATCGCGTGCCCTCAAAGTTGTAAGCAGTTTTCCAAAATTTTATGCGATTAGCCTCCCTGGGAAACATGTAGCACAGGGAAACTGCTCTTATCGCGTGCCTTTGGGTGGATAACGACCAAACAAAAATCCACGTGATATGGCGCGACAGCCGTCGGATCTGTCTAGGAATATCAATGGTGGAGACTTGATCGAGCTAGTTGGCGAGCGGATGCGTGATAGCCGTCGGATCCAACAAAGTAGATCGATGGTTGGGATTTAAAGTGCACAAATTCAAATGCTAAAAGCAAATTCGAGTGGTGATTGGTCAACTTTGCTTGTGAAAGGTGATCTACCAGTAAAAACCATTTAAACATGAATTATCAGCTTTCGCTAAGAATTTCGTGTTGAAGGAGAATGAAATGGGAATGTGAGGGAGATCAAATGACAAGAAGAGAGTGAAGGAACAGGTGACCATGAAATGACTGAATGACCATGAAATGAACCAAGTAACAATTTAATGAACTAGTGACTACGTTAAACGACAAACTTGATGCAAAACTAAAAATCTGTGTTTTTGTGGTTGCTACAGGGTTTCTTCCTCACATCATGGTCCGAGAGGGAGGAGGTGAGGCCAAGACACCTGTGGAAAACCTTATGGATATTTTCTTTGCTAACCTGCCAACTGAATGAAATCATAAATGATCTACTCTAAACTACTGTAATGAGACTGCAACTATTTAAGAAGATGAACAATTAAGCAATAAACCTCTGGAATGGAAATGAACTACTTAAGCAGATGAACAGAAAACAGGAAACTATGCTATTTAACAATACAATAAAGGGGAGCTTTGGATGCTAAGGTCGGGCCCTAACCCAAGAGCTTCAACCCTCTGAGTTAACTTAGTGCTGTCTCAAAGCAAAACTCATCTTCATTATAAAAGAACACTGTATTACATCAAAACTGTTACAAGTCTGCACTTGGACGCAAAGTAGAGTAAAAATTCCGAATACTTCTAATGCTTGCTAATTGACTAAAAAAACTAAGGTCCTAAGCCCTTCTATTTATACATCTGAAGTCTCCAATGACTTCCTTAAAAATTAGGGAGGCACAACTCCCAACTAAATGATAAACTCGTGCTTTCCCTTTCACTAGCTCGGTTGCCTTCTAGTAGGGAGGCTGCCTGTACTTTGAATTGCTTGGCTACATTCTAGTACTCCTGATTTGGCTTGTTTGCACTTTCACTTGTTTGGCTGCCTTCGCCGAGGGGGGTTGTTTGTACTTTCAGCTGATGGAGGGATATTCGAATGGAGGGGTAGTAAATGAGGAGGATTTACCTCCTGTAATTCCTCTCCCTTGTCCTCTCTAAGTTTTTACCAAGGTATTTTACCATAGTTCCTTGATTTTATCTTTTATCCCTGCATTTTCCTTGTTTTTATCCTTTATTTCTGCATTACGTGCACATTAGACCACAAAGAAAAATATCCAACTCTAACTCATCTCATAAGAAAAATATAATCAAAAGTATGCAATAAGTTGTGAGAATAGTTGGTTTGACTAAGCTAGGAGGTGAATTAAGGCCAACTAAGGCCCATATAATTACTCAATGATGAGGCTCATCAATATGTATACAAGGGTTGCTGCTGCCTTGGTTGGTTTTGTTGTTGCAAGGGTTGACCTTGTGGTTGCACAATTTGTCCCTGGGGCTGCAGAGATTGGCCCTGCGAGGACATGGTTGAGAGGTGTGCAAAGCGTATTGCACCTGCCGCTGCGTGGTTTGCTGCAAGTGTTGCAAGGGCTGACCTTGCAGTTGTTGCAGTTGACATTGTTGCGGGATCATCTGCCCTTGCTGTTGCGCGGAGAGCCCTTGTTGCAAAAAAGGTTTCCCTTGTGGTGACAAAGGTTGCCCTTGTTGTTGTAGAGGTTTTCCTTGTTGTTGCAAGGGTACTTAAAGAGTGCCTAGGAAATTACTGAACTGAATCTGGCCATAGCCAGACTAGATGTACTGCCCAGATTGGAGGGTGTAAGGTTGATTAATCATTCCTTGAGAACCATATGGAACATAAGGATTTTGGTATTAGACTTGAGCCCCATAGGGCTACTGATACTGAACATTGCTCGATCCAGATGGACCAACGGGATTCTGAGCCTATTGGTACTGGACATTGCTTGACCCAGTAGGATCAGTAAGGTTATAAATAATACCAGAAGAAGGCTAGTTTATACCAAGCATGTGAGCCACTCACATTAGTGGCACCTGACACCATAAAAACATTCAGGTTCTGCCCCCCAGGTGGTGGCACAACCTGACCACTGACTAGCGGGACGGAGGAACTGACAGAGACAATCTTTGAAATGCTAGTTGTGCTTGACGGGTAACTGGGATTGATGATACAAGAGTATTCAGAATGGTGGGTTGCATCGAGACTGAGGTAATATCCTGTTGGGAAGTCATTTTCGTAACCAATGGACCTAAAGTAGGCTTGGCACCTGACAACCATACAGGATTATGGTAAATTGATGAGGCACTAGCTGTACCTGAAACCAACTGCACCAAAGATACATAGTTGGGTGGTAAACTAGTGGGAATACCTTCTGAAAAAGGGAAACCCTCGGGGGAAAACTGCAATTGCAATTATTCCCCCTCAACAGTGTGTGGAGTATAAACTTTGGACTCATTTGGAGATGTGACTAGAGAATCACCTTCGAGTTCCATGTCTGAAAATAAACGACGACAAATGGCCGAATGAGTACGAGGGGATAGTTCCAAAGGGACACCCGGTTGGTCGTACAGACTGTAAGGACTCTATAGTGATATCAAAACAGGGTCGAACAAAGGGTTCAGAGGGTAGATAACCAGTCCAAGCTGACTGTCAGTGGCCAGTGAGTTCTCTGGAGTTTGAACGGGATTGTCTGGAGATTCCGAGCCAAGTCAGTAGATGAACCAATATCGAAAGTAGGTGGAGGACTAGATGACAAGGGTTGAATCCTCAAAACAATTGCAAGTTCAACATCTTGGTCCTCGAGTGAATCCAATAACTTAGGAAACGACTCCTTAGAAAATATTTCAGATTGAGGAGAGGAAGAGGAATTGGGTGAACTAGATGGTTCAACCACGACGACCTTGTCTTAGTTGACAGAACAATTAACTTGAAGGCTTTAAAATGCTCTTTTAAGTGAAACTCACGATTTCATCTTAGAAAAGACTAATAGGGTGTTTTTGGATCATGGGCAATCAATTATTGAGACCCATAAAAGACTGGTGCTCTTTCATTTTTTAAGAGTCGAGAAAGAAACAAAGATGACTCTATCGCTTTCGATTGGAAACAAGTTCGAAAGGACAAGTGCTCGAATGATATTTTAAGTTTAATGAGTCAAAAAGATCAAATGAATTCTCTGGATGATCTAGGTAAACAAGATTACCAGGCAACCGTGAACTGCAGAATACCTCCCGACGAGCCAAGAAGTAGGAGCAGGCAATCTCCCTGAATGTTGTGTCCGGTGTATCACATTTGCAAGGCAGCCGACTCAGCTTCCTAAGGATAAAAGGATTGCAACCTAGTGGGGTCTCTCATTATATACTCGATGGTATAGGGAGCACGAATCCGTACTAGTGTTGTCTAATGCCGAAGTCTAATGATAGCTACTAGGTTTAAAGACACTGAAACACGTCTCTAGCCTAGACCTTCTAGATATGTTCGTTAATGTCAAATGCACCTTAGGTTAATTGAAATCATTTTAAAGTTGATCTTGAGTTATGTTTCAGTTTTCAGGTCTTAGCGATGCGACCCAAAAAACCTTAAATGCAATTAAATGAGACAAGACCCTTTCAATTCGATGAAATGCCTACACTAGATAGGGTAGAAACTACTCAATCAAATGTAAACAATCAAGCAACTGAAAACGAAATGATCTTTCACTACCTTACTTTTTCAACAACAAAAGAAATAAACTAATGAAAAATGCATTCCAATTCCTAATTTCCTGATAAGCACTTATCTATTAGTCCTTTCAAAATCAAACAAGTTCTCTTCCTTTTTCAAATGCCCTTGCAATAGTATTTCAACGATGCAATTTATCGTAACATAATGATGAAACAAGCTAGAATTTCATACTTTTTCATGAAACAACGAAACAAACTTTTCGCATACAATCTTTCAATGAAAAATTTCTCGAGACAACAAGCTCTTCAAGCAAATGAACACGTGAAAAGAGAAGCTCATTCAAACTAATGAAACACTGACTTTACCAATCACAAGACCAACAATGTAATCTATGCTGGGAAAGAAACGGTTAGGCAAGCAAACGAAAACTTTTCAAACTTGTGTAAAGGAGGTCAAAGTCATAAAAGGACCAAAAAATAAATTGCAAAGAGTAAGTGCACCTACAACTCGACTTACTGAGTTCTCAAACTGCTGAATGGATGACTAACTAGATGCCCTAGTGTCGCTGGCCACTCAAGGACTCAGTCAATCAAAAAAAAAGATGATATGCCAACAAGAAAAAAAAATCAAATGAAAGGTAGCCTTCTAATCAGGGAGAAAATGGTCCAAAAGGCTTACGGGGTCAAAACCACAAGAGTAGAACACATTGGCCAAGATTGGAGTCAAGCCATAATCTTCACTTACAGGCATCGGTGCGACTGCCTAACTAACAAAAAGCACCAAAGGCTGGTTGACGTGACTGTTTCTCAGCAACTCACACTGGTCAATGCCACTATCAACAAATTAAGCACACTGATTGAGGGAGCTAAGGAAAAAATAATTTTTTTTTGAAACAGGGACCAAATCTGCTACTGTGGATTTTAGACTTAGACCAGTAAGCAGGAGAAAAGAAACGGAACTAACGGGAAAAAGTGGAACTAGAAAATTTCTCACGAAATCATGAAATCCAAGACAAACAAAAGGATTGAGATCCCCAATGGAGTCGCCAATTTGTGGAGAAGTAAAATTATAAGTGCGGACACGAACAAATTCCTCTAGCCCGATGATGGGTCTAGCCACAAAAGATACATTCTATGGAAGATTTCCTTAGGTTAGAACCAAATAATATGGCCTATCTCTTAGTCCGCTTATCCTGTTTGATGATGTCATTGCTTGCTCACTCCAGATATCTCTCTCTTCCTTCTTCAAGCATCTGAAACAAGTAAACAACAACAAACAACAAATGTGATAATAGACAAATTGTAATTCAACCTACTTAACAAGTTAATAAATATTAAGCCATGAATATGTAAGATGACAAAACATGTAGGAAATCAATCGATAGTTGCATATATTAATATCAAAGAGAGATTACAACCATTTGTATTGACGTTGCAGTCCTCCTCTGACAAGGCCAGGCTCCCACACACTTCTGCTAGTATTCCATGATGGCCTCAATGAATAATAGTTTTAAGGCTCTTCCCTTTAGGATTCACTCCAAACCAAATCACACTTCCCCCTCACACAACTAGATAGCTACAACTAGTAATAGCTTGCTCTCTACTCCAAACCAAAATAGCATAAGCACACCAACGTCAACATTAGCTTGTGCTTGGGAAGAAGGGAGGTTTATATAGGAAAAATGGATGGTAGATGGATCCTCTTCTCATGGGAGAAGGGCTTATCCCTTGAGGTATTTCCATCATTATAGGGGAAAGGAGCCCAAACTGACATCCTCAACCCCATCCGACCAAACCATTTACCAGACTTCTGTTACAAAGCTTCTAGAGTTAGAAGATTCAGCTCCTAATTTAAAAACTTTCCATAACAGGACCGACGTGAATGGAACACGGCTAAGTCACTAGGGGTGATTTTAGGGGCGAATGTTCGCCCTTTGGAGAAATTAAGGGGTTTTAAATTTTTAGTGGGCGAATATTTTGTATCATGGTACATTTTTACAAATCACCTCAAATAGCCCACCTTATTTTAAGGGAGAGGGTAAAAAAGGTAAATTTAGCCCTTGAAATTAGGAGTTACAACCTTCCATTCGCCCATTTTCAAGAATAGGTTTTATTTAAGTGAATCCATTCGCTCATTTTCAAGAATAGGTTTTATTTAAGTGAATCCTATGGGCCAAAGGCCCAAATACCATATTTATAAAAGAGGTATGGTAAATTAATAAAAATATAAATAAATGAGAGGTATGGTAATAAATAAAGCATTTTTTATATTTACTCCATAAGTCACCTTATATACATGCAAGGTTGTAAACAAATAAAAATATAAGTAAAGTGGAGGTATGGTAAATAAATAAAACATCTTTTTATACTTATTCAAAAGGTATGGTAAATAAATAAAAATATAAATAAACTAGACATATGGTAAATAAATAAAACCTCTTTTTATATTTTGTCCATAACCCTCATTCTATTTATGAAGGCTCAAGAAAAAGGTTTTATTTAAGTGAATCCTATGGGCCAAATACCATATTTGTAAACGAGGTATGGTAAATTAATAAAAATATAAATAAACAAGAGGTATGGTAAACAAATAAAACATTTTTTTAT
>APFE031204755.1:78677-94745 GCA_000404065.3 Pinus taeda
AGAGGGATAAATAGATTTCATCCCCCTAAGAGTGGTAGATGTGGAGTTAAGATGAATATAGGTTGGTTTTTATGATAGTGAAGATATTAAATAGACTTAGGAAATTATATTGTAAAAACATCTTAAGGTGAATGGTTAAAGCATAGACATTGGACAAGTATATTTGTATACTTCTGTTTTAAACTGAAACAAATTCAGGGCTAAAAGGAATGGATTGATTGCACTAGTCATCCTTCTGTAATTTTCCAGCATATGCTGGAGTAAACAGATTGTAATTTGGGTAATTTTTCTAATTGCAAACGGGAACATACTTGTGCATTGGTAGGGTGGTTACAAGGTCCCTAGAAGTGGAGTAAACAGATTGTAATTTGGGTAATTTTTCTAATTGCAAATAGGAACATACTTGTGTATTGGCAAGGTGGTTATGAGGTCCTTAGAAGTGATGAATTTGAATTTTTATTGGTTTTATATATAGTATTAGGTTTTTCTCATGCTTTCTGTGAATGTCACTGGTGAATTTTATCTTACACCCACTATATTATCAATATGTAATTTCGATAATTTTGATTTCAAAAGATATTTTAAAGAAATGCAATGATTTCATTTGTGTATTCAATAAACACAAGATTTTATAATTAGGTAAAATATTCGCCATGCCTGGTGAGAGATTTGCCAAAAAATTATATATACATGTCATATTATTGATAAAATCGCCTTCCATTTTTCCTATATACCATGGAGATTCGTCCATTTATTATACATGTAAATTTAGGGGGGGTTCTTAAAATTTTCCCTGTCAGTCACTCTGGTTGTTAGGTTTTCTTATATTCTTTCCACATAGTTAACAGGGGGTTTGAGGGGTACCCGTAACCCCACTTTATGAGGTCCGGGGCAGCGCCCCGGAAAATTTTGGTTTTGGACCCTATGTTAGGTTGGGTGGACCCACCTATGATTTTGTGCATGATTTTCGCACATGTTTTTTGGACGCGATGGTTTTCGGTCCATGGTATTGGATCGATGGTCTTTTGGTCCATGGTATTGGACATGATGGTTTTTCAGTCCATGGTATTGGATGCTTCGGCATGTATAAATATGTATTGTAACATTGAAAGGAACATAATGAAAAATCAAGCTGGTAGTCTCGGTTTTGAGATCCAGTGGGAAATATTTGTGTATATGTGCTTTATGTGTTACGCTCTCGCATTTTTTATTTTTCCTGTGATTTAGAATTCGTATGCAGGTAAGTTTTGTACGGGGTTAAAACCTACACATGTGATTCCTCAATTGAGAGGGAACACATATGCATATTAGATGTGGACATCTCTAACCACTCTATATCATAGTACCAGTGATAAAAGGAAGATGGTACTCAAAGAAGAATTGAAGAACATTAGGATGATAAAGGCTGAAAGTGTAGTTCATTATCTTGGCAGGGTCAAACAGGTACATGATGATTTGATTGCCATTGGTGAGGCAATTGCACCCACAAAGTTAGTCAAGATAGCTATAGCGGGACTTCCTAAGTCTTGGGAGATATTTGGAGATGCTGTTACCTCTAAGGAGAATCTTCCCAATTGGTAAATATTCTAGGATGATTGCATGCAACATGAAATATGGAAGACTAGCAGTGGTGGGGTGAAGATAACATATGAGGAGGATGTAGCCTTGACATCCAGGGGGAAGAACAAAGGGAAGGCAAAGAAAGAGGCCTCATCAGATGGGGCTAAGGGAAATGAGAAGAAGAAGAATAAGAAAGATAAAAATATGTCCAAAATAAAATGATGGGAATGTTAGAAGATGGGACACTATGCTGCTACATGTCCTGAGAGGAAGAAAAAGGGGAAGAAGGGTACTACAACTTCAACAGAGGTGGAGCAGCTTGCTTCAAAGTTTGACCAGGACTTTGCATTTATTACTTCTACATCTAGTAGGACTACATCATCCGATGTGTGGTACATAGAGAACAAGGCTTCCCTCCATATGGCAGGTGCATGAGAGTTCTTTTCAGAGCTTACAGAGATGGTACATGATATTGAGATTGTACTAGGATATGACCGCACTGTGAGAGCTGTTGGTGTGGAAACTGTGACCTTTGAGAGGGAGTCTTTTCCTCCTTTGAAAGTCATGGATGTTTTGTATGTTCTAGGGATGAAGAAGAACTTGATTTTAGTGTGTGCTATGGAGGAGAAGGGATTTGACATCACTTTCTCAGGAGGGCATGTATTGATGCATCTTAGGGGAACTTCCATCACTTCGGCCAAAGTGATTGGAGTCTACTCTGGGAAACTATACAAGTTCAGTTTTTAGTCGGCAGGAGAATTGATGGGTAGTACATCTGGTAGCACTCACACTAGTACCACCAACAGTAAAGACTTGTGCGAGTTATGGCACTAGAGGATGACACATATGGATCATGGATCTTTGAGAGTACTGAGGGAGATCACTATTGGAGTTTGTGATTTCCGTGTCGAGCATTATGAGGTCTGCATAGGGTGTGCTTTGGGAAAGTACACCAAGTTCCCATTCCGAACGAGTGATAAGATATCTACAAGTATACTAGACTTGAGTCATACTGATTTTAGTGGCCGTATGCCTCATGTGTCTTTGGGTGGTTATGAGTATTATGTTATATTCATTGATGACTACTCTAGGAGGACTTGGATATATTTCTTGAAGACAAAGGGTGAGGTCTTTAGTCACTTTAAAGATTTCAAAGCTCTTGTGGAAAAGTAGACAGGTAGGAAGATTTAGGTGTTGCGGTTAGACAATGGTGGTGAGTAAAGTGATGGTGGGTTTTCTGACTTCTGTGCACAGGAGGGCATTAGGAGAGAGTTCACAGTTCCTTACAACCCCCTATAGAATGGGGTGTTTGAAAGGAATGACATAACTATTGTTGGGGTTGCTAAAGCGATGATTCATGATCAGGGGTTCCCTTTGTTTTTATGGGCTAAGGCCTACAATACTGCTATTTATCTTCAAAACAAGAGTCCTCACAGAGTATTGGGGAATATGACTCTAGAGGAGGCTTTCACTGGAGAGAATCCTCTTGTGGCACATCTTTGTATCTTTGCATGTCTCACATATTCTTATATCCCCAAGGAGAAGAGAATGAAGGTGGAACCCATGGTAGAGAAGGGTATCTTTATGGGTTACAATGAGACTTAGAAGTGCTATCGGATCTTCATTCCTTCTAAATGGAGAGTGGTGATTAGGAGGGATGTGAAGTTTGAGGAGGAGAGGGCCTATCGGATATCACATGAGTATGATGAGAAAGAGTCACATAATTATCCTCAGTAGGGAGGTTAGGTGCAAGGAGGAGGACCTCAGGGTTCTGGATTGACTAGTACAGGAGGTACTTGAATGTCAGTGAAATTCGGGGCACCAGTGGCGAGTTCATCGAGAACTTCTTTAGGGAGTCCACCGGTACAAAGTTCACATGGCACTTCAGCTGACACAGGCAGATGTGCCAATATAGGTTCTTTGAGGATAGGTGCTAGTATAGGCACACTAGGGTTAGTTGGAAGACCTTCAGGTTCACCAGACTGGGGGGCAGAGGATGAGGTTCCCTATGGGGAAGCTTCTTCATGGAAGAGGAGGCCCAAGTGGCTTCAAGACATCTTGAAGGAAGTAGAGTATGTTGGTCCTCTGAAGAGGGTGAACAGGGAGAGTGTGCCACCTGAGTGGTTTTGTAGTTATGTAGCCAAGGCTACCAACATTGTTGACTCTAATCCTACTAGCTATGAGGAGGTTGCCAGCCAGGAGATATGGTGAGAGGCTATGGTGGAGGAGTATGCCTCTATCATTAAGAACAATGTCTGGGAAGCGGTGCCTAGGCATGAGGGCAAGTTAGTTGTGACTTCCAGGTGGCTCTACAAGATTAATCATGCTGCAGATGATAGCATTGAGAAGTTCAAGGCAAGGTTTGTGGCTAGAGGGTTCTCACAAATAGAGGGAGTTGACTATGATGAGACCTTCACTACCGTAGCTTGGTACACTTCTATCCAGTCCCTTATTTATATTTTTGCAAAAATGGGTTGGAAGATACATCAGATGGATGTGAAGACCGCATTTCTGAACAGAGTTATAGAGGAGGAGGTGTATGTTGAGAAACCACATGGCTTTGTGGTACTTGGACGGGAGACCCATGTATGTCGGTTGAGGTGAGAACTCTGAAGACTTAAGAAAGCTCTGAGATCTTAGTATTCAAGGATTGATACTTACTTGTAGCAGATGGGTTTCACTTACAATAGATGGATTTCACGAAGAGTGATGCAAATCTGAACCTACAATACATTGTTGTAGGGGATGATCCTCTCATTCTTGTGTTGTATGTTGATGACTTGTTCATTATTGGGGTAGAGAGACTGATTAGTGGTTGCAAGAGGATCTTGCTATGGAGTTCAAGAAGAAGGACATTGGGCTATTGCAATACTATTTGGGGCTTGAGGTGTGGCAACATGGGGGGTATATCTTTCTGGGGTAGGAGCAGTATCCTATGGATGTGGTGAGTAGATTTCACATGGCAGATTATAGACCTAGGTCTACACCTATGATCACCAACTGGAAGAAGCTTCATGCTTTATATTCTAGTTTGGTGGATCCCACATTGTATAGGAAACTTATTGGGTCCTTGATGTATTTGGTCAACATTACGCCAGATATATGCTTTGTAGTGAACACACTTAGCCAGTTCATGGTTCAACCTAGGAAGGTGCACTAGGTAGCTATAAAGCACATTCTTCGCTACGTTCAAGCGAATGTTGATTATGGTCTCGACTATAAGCAGGGAGATGGAGTGAGGTTGGCAAGTTACACAGATTTAGATTAGATAGGTTGTGCTTCTAACAGGAAAAGCACTTCAGAGTGTTGCTTCGGATTGGGTTCGACAGTTGTGTTGTGGTTTAGTCAAAAGCAAAATTCAGTTTCTTTGAGCTCTTTTGAGGCTAAGTATATGGCTGCTAGCCAGGCTAGTTATGAGGCCATTTGGTTTCACAAGTTTTTGTATGGCCTATTTGATTAGGAGTTGGGATCGACGGTTATTGTGATAATCAGAGTTGCATTAAACTCACAGAGAATCCAATTTTTCATTACAAGTCAAAAGACATTGACATTAGATATCATTTCATCAGGGACTATGTTCAAAAGGGGGCTGTGAAGCTGGAGTATATATCAACACATGAGCATGTGGCTGATTTTCTCACGAAGTCCTTTCCAAGAGGCAAGCATGTCCATTTCAGGGACAAAATGGGTGTGGTGAGAAACACTTTCCTCGGTGAGAGGTAGTGTTGATTTTTAATGTACCTTGGACAAGTGGTTTCCCATGGGTTTGTCTCTACATAGGGAAAAATATCCCAAATAATTCTTTTCCTAAGTGTGACTTTATAAAGTGAAAGTGACTTTATAAGTGGTAAAGTCAATGTTAAATTATAAAGTTAAAAGTGACTTTAGGCATAAAGTACAATGTGGGTACTTTATTTAATGGGTGAGTTAAAAAATAGAAAGTGAGAATAGATGCACATTTATTCCCGTCCCTTGATCTAAATGAATCTGAGTCATTAGATTTTAGGGTTGCCCAAAAGTCATCTAGGGAAACAAAATGGACAAAAGAAAAGAGAGACTACATTCATTCTTCATGAGCATATTGGAGAAAGGAGGCTGAGAGCTGGAAAAAAGTTCTGAAGGACAAATTTGTTGCAACAAGCTGAAGGAGTGATTTCTGGGCAAAGTTGGGCATGGAAATCAAGGCAGAGAAGACAACATAAGGTACAATATGAACAAAATTGAATGTTCTGGGGTACACGCCATTCGAGAGAAGTTTTTGAAAAAAATAAAATCAGTGCAGTCCATACAGTGGTATGAAAATCAGTACAGTCTGTACCAAGTCTGTACAATATAGTCCATATAGTCGTATTCATATAGTACATATTTTCAGCTTCGAGTGGGCATGATTTTCAAGGATTTTTGGGCTGAAGGGATAAGTTTTATTTTGCTCTTTTGTTTTATCTGCAAATGTATTTTTTCTGAACTTGAAAGATAAATAAATTTGAAGAGCTCTCTAACAGGTTTTCCCTGCAGAATATTGAAGGGGTTTTTCCTGGGTCTAAGTTGACCAAAAATGTGTGTGTATTTTTATGTGTGTTGCTGGTCTGGTTATGTCCATATTTATTTTCAACATGTGTTGACAGTCCCATGTGTTTTAATTTGAAAATTTCATTTCCATAGTTGAATTTATGTTTATGGGAAAGGGAATTTAATTGAATGGGAGTGATAAGGTGAAATTAAAACTAGGTTGGGATTGCAGGATTTTTTTTTTGTCATCAAATTTCAACGTTGGAAGAGACCCAATTTGACTTCTAGGCTGACATAAACTTTTGTGCATATCTAGGTTTTCACATTAAACAAATATTTTTTCTTTACCAAATTAAAGTATTCCATGGGAAAAGAGGGTTTTTTCTATATGAGGAAGGATGTCCAATGGAGGGAATTTTTCCTTGAAATTCCAAATCAACATTCCCTCCGATCCAGGGAGAAATTTCCAACTGCATCATACGTCCTATCTCAAATGTCTTGTCATTATCAAGTCAAATGTCGTCTCTACTCATTTATGCTATTTTTATGAACACTCTCGAATTTGAAAGAAGAAGAATTTGATATCATAGGGGAGCTCAAGATACCACCCTCTATCCAAGGATAATATATAGGATACAACATGGAAGGTAAGTATCAAAACTATCCTATCGTCAGGACAATAGGAAGGATACTACTTACTGTGAGGTAAGGATCACAACTATCCTATTCTCTGTTGATCTTCTCAACTTGACCTTCAAGAGTCAGTGGTAGAACAATTGCATCCTCTCATTTAGGCAGGATACTACTTACCATGAGGTAAGGATCACAACTATTCCACACATGCACACCTATTGGCTAGATGGGAAGAAACAATCCCAATAAGCTCAACTTGTGGGTAGGATGCCAACTAGGGTATACTTTTCCAAGTTCCAAAGGTGAGAATAGGAAAGATGCTACTTACCATATGGTAAGGATCTCAGCTATCCTATTGTCAGAGAATATGGAGGATACTACTTATCGTGAGGTAAGGATCACAACTATCCTTTTTCTTGGAGTTCCCTCAACCCTAGGAGATCTTCCACTCAATTACTCTCCTTATGAGCTCAAACCGGGGCGAAGAGTATAGTTTAGTGTCTTTGATCAACTGAGTTCCTTAGCTAGGAGGTCACATCCATTAGTCCAAGCTGCTCTCTGAAGACTAAGAACTTCCCTTTAAAAAAAACCTTGGTGAGTATGTGTGCTATCTTCTCCTCAATCGAAATATGACTGAGGCTCACTTCTCCTCTCTACACCATGTCTCATATATAATGATACCTGACCTCAATATGCCCGGAATATCATGAAATACAAGATTCTCTTCCAACTAGATCCCACTTTTGTTGTCACAATATATCACTGTTGTATATAGGATCTTCTCAAACAATTCTCCAAAGTGCTTCCTCAACCAAACTGTATCATAGCTAGCCATGCTAGCAACAATGTACTATGCCTCAACTATACTCAAAGATACATACTTCTACTTCCTGCTCATCCAAGGTATCATGGAAGAACCCAAACTAAAGCAACGCCCTGATGTTCCTTCCTATCAATAACATTTTCGGCCCAGTCAGCATCAATGTATCCATGTATCCTCACATCTCCGACAATATATATACAAAGATTGATTATCCCATGCAAATATCTTAGCACATGATTGGCAACAACCCAATGTGCATGAAGAGGCTCAGTCATGAATTGAATCAGATTGTTAACTTCAAAACATATGTTCGGATGGTGTTCACAAGGAACATTAATGCTCCAATCAACTGTTGATACTCAGAGGGGTTTTCCAAATTAGGTCCAAAAACATCTCCACATAACTTCTTGAAGTCCATCTCCATCAGTGTGGCTAGGGACTTGCACCTTACCATTCCAAAATTCCAACAATTTTATGATATATTTTCCTTGATAAAGGAAAACTGGGTTTTTGCCACACTTCTAATCCTAGGAAGTAATGCATCAAGCCAAGATACTTCATCTCTATTATGAATAAAATATATAAAGATAATATAAATTATATAAATAATAATAATAATGAATAAATGACTGATTAGTTATATGAAGTGGCATGTCTCTAAGGACATGACCATTGTGAAAAGCAGACCTACCTAGGTGTATAAGAACCCTCTTTTGTAACAAATCTATCATTCTCATTAATAAAATATAATATAATATATATATTATATATATTATATATTATATATATATATATATAAACCTATGATGGATATTTACATATACTAGATATTATAAGTATTCTGCAGCATATATGAACTTTCTTCATTACTTTGGTATCAGATCCATGTTTTCCGATCCCGACCTTTGTCCATTAAATTATTTGTCAAATTTGTTGTTGTTGTGATTGAAGCATTTCACTACATAGTTTTGGAGTCTCTATTTTTCCAATGCCATCATTCAAACCTTTGTCCATAAAGGAATAATTAATGAAAAAAAGCAAGAAAAAGAAAAGAAAAAAGGCCTTGGTTCATTACTTAAAAAAAATGATATATAATATATATATATTATATAATTAAAAAAAATCAAAAATATAAAAAAAGTCTATATATATAAAAAACTTGAAAAGAATAAAAAATAGAAAAAAATTAAAAATAAATAAAAAGAAGAAGAGAGACAAAAGTAAAAAAAGCATATGCAACAAGACCAACCCATTTCCATTGCAACTGCTGACACACCACAACATTTTTCCTCCATACTCGATAACACATTGGACATTGCCCATGATAGATGCATGTTCACCCCAAGCCACCATTGTTCACGCCTCAATCAACACCTCTCTCGCTGCATGGCCACTCCTCCACTGATGTAGCAAGACACATCCCTCACATGACCACTTCCTCACAGGCACATTTGTTGGCCTCGCTAATCGACATATTTACAATTGCCATTGCTAGAGACAACGATCCTTCCTCTCCGCTAGTCGCAAGTGAAATTGTTTCCTAGTGGAGGTGAACTGCAATTCCCCGAACTCGCCTACAAATGAACCACCACCTCTACGCAACTCTGTTCATAATGTTGGTTTAATTCCAACTATACCGTGTCACAATTATAACTTGTTGTTTTCAACCACCTTATTCACACATCACCATCTCATGCCTTTGCCATCAAATCCGAAATTCTTGAATTATGCAAAAGGGTGCCACTCAAAGTTTGTAGCTTGTCGAAATGAAGTTGAATATTATAGATACAAATAAAAAGAATAGTTAATCAAATTTTATATTAAACTCTAAGTAATTGTATACCAAAAAAAAAACAAAAAGGAAAAGGGTTATAAATATCAACATAAAGTAGGTATGTGAAGAGTACTAAGGTTATTTAAATACAAAAGGAGAAAGGTTACAAGGAATTAGGAAGCATTAGGAAGCATTTTAAAAGGGAAATTTCATTATATTTTTGAAAAGGTATTTTAGTAACAATAAAAAAGTAAGGTCTTAAGTTTATATATATATAATATTATATATATATATATTTATATATATATATTTATATATATAAAAGTGAAAAAGTAATTGAAGTTCCTTTGAAAGGAGAAATGATTATTAAGGTTAGTTAGTTAAAAGTTTTATAAAAACGGAAAATGCATGTCACAAAGAACTATGGTTTCTTTTAAAAATGTCATTTTTGTTTAGAAGGATATCCTAATTGTTTAGAGTCACTTAAAAATCAAAATGTGGTCTGTACAAAATGTTACAAAACTTTTACTTTAGTTGAATATCTAAATGATATGCAAAAAAAATTGTTAGAAGGAGATATAAAATAGTTAATGCAAACACTTGAGAAAAACATGTATATTTTAATAAGGAAATGAATATAATGGAATCTAAATTGCAAGTTAAACACCCATAATCACTCCTACATAACAATGTAATCTAGTGTACTGAGAAATTGCAACTGGAAGATCAAGATAAAGAAAAAATATCCAAACTTTGGAAAAACAAGAAAGTGTTACAATAGTAATATAAAGATCTTGAAGATATGCATTACAAGGAGTAATAGAAAGGATGAATATTTTTTTACCTCAAGGACCACCTTAAAAATTTCTTTCACAAGTCAAGAAGACTAAGGTCACAAATAAGGAACTTAAGAAGCACTTATAAGAACAAAAAGAGGAAAAGTTACATTTAAAGAACCTTAATAAAAAAATATTAGAACAAATCAAAAGTTTAAAAGATGAAATGACACTAAGGATAAAATCAACAATCTAGAAAGAGAAGAAATCTCACGTCTAAGGAATCATAATCAAAAACTTTTTACACAAATAAAAAAGCTTAAAAGTGACAAGAAGTCACTAAAAGACAAGATAAAACAAATTACTCAAGAAGAAGTGTCGAAGTCTCCAGTCGTAACAATCCAAGTTGAAGATAAAGGAATGAATAATTATACAATCAATATCACAACCCAAGAAGAGGATAAACCAGTTGAAGTGAAGACATACTCATAAGTTTCAGTTCAAGCAACGCAAATTTCAAGTGAATGTTTCATAATTAATGAATTGACCTCTATACCTGAAAGAAATAAGATACATTCGGTAAAATAAGAAGTCACCACAAATAGATTAATGCGAGGTCAAATCACAAGAACTCCTTATTGTCATCCAAATTTAAAAGAAAACATCTCAACCAATTTGTATTTCCAAACTAGAAACAAGTGACTTATGTTGTTAGGCCCGTATACTACTAGTGTAACCCGTTATTGTTATTAGTACAACCCTCTTATTATATTGTTGTACCAATGTAGTTGCCATATTGTTACTATTGTGCCCCATAGAAGCCCACTATTGTTATTATTGTGCCCTTATATTATTATTGTTATGTTGGCTATGATTATATTATGACCCATTAGACTCCTATATATAGAAAGGAGGTCTTGTCATTTGTATCATCTAAGAATTGTTCATTTGTGTAATGTAAAGGAGGTTCCCCCTCGAAGAGGCTTATTTCTAAGGTGTTGATCTATCTTTTCTATCTTTTTGTGAGCTGGTTTCATAACATTTGGTATCAGAGCTGGATTCTAGGGTTTCGCTACTCCAAACAGGTCATTGTGGCATTTGTGTTATAATGTTTTATTTGCGATGTTTCAGAATTTAAAAATAAAACCCATTTGAGATGAAATCACGCTGAAGCTTCGTTCCAAATTTAAAAGCTTGTCTTGCTATATTCTCGGATATATGATCTGAGGAAGCTATAGTTTTTGCAAGCTCCAGAATTTCATCTAAAATAGGTCATCGTGAAATTTTTGCTATAACATTTTCAATACAAATTTTCAGTAGCTACAACAAAAACCCATTTGAGAATAAATCGGTTTGAACCTCGAGTCCAAATTTGATAACTTATCTCATTATATTTTCAGATATATGATCTAAGGAATTTATGGTTTTTGCGGACTCCCGAATTACATCGTAAACATGTGACCTTGGGAAAATTATCATAACTTTCTCTCTGAGCATCAGATTGAAATTTAGTAAAAAGTTACAAACTGAGGACGAATTGTAGTTTGCTATGTGTATTTTCAGGTCTGAAGGTAAAAAAAGTGACGCGAGGCACATCATACAAGTTCGCTATTTTGAAATGGTGTATAATCTAGTCATCTTGGGAGATTGTGCATAACTCTTTCTTGGAGAATCCAATTTCGGTTACACTGGTGGCATTGGAAATAGGACATAGAGGACTATGTCAGATCATGATTTTAGAACTAGAGAATTTGAAATTAAATAGTTACAGTCATTTCAAGATCGAGCTCCTAAAATCAAGAAAAAGTGAGATGAGGAAGTTTGACGGCAAGGATCCGGTAAATTGGATACTATAGATGGAGAAATATTTTGATCTACATGGTGTACCACTGTTACAAAAGGTATGTATTTCATCTAATTATTTAGAACTGAATCAATTTTTATGGTATAAAGGGCTTTGTTCTCATAAACCACTTGTCACGTGGTCAATTTTCACGGAGGAAATGCTAGCACATTATGAGGATACAAAGAGAAACACCTTCTTTAGCCAATTGATAAATCTAAAAAAAAAGTGTTCAATGGCAGAGCACATTGAGGCGTTTCAAAAATTGAATATAATGAAAAATGATATTCCAGAGAAGCAGGGGATTGCTGTTTCCATAGGGGCTTTAAAGGATAACATTCAACATGAGGTTCGTCTTTGGGAACCTGATTCATTGGAGAAGGCATTTAGGTTAGAAAGAAAAGTGGAAAGAAAAATTATGGAAACAAGGAATTCTACCCCTCGCAACTATAAAAATGGAAGTTTTGTTTCTCCTAGCCTTCCACTACCTACAAGGGTGACACCACAACAATTGGAAGAAAAAAGAGAAAAAGGGCTTTGTTATAATTGTGATAGCAAATGCACTAAAGGTCATAAGTGTTCTGAGAAGAAATTATTTTACATAGATTATGAAGAGGAGAAAGAAAATGATCAAGAAAAATCAAAAGAAGAGGATATACACCAGGAACCAACCCTAAAGAAAGAAGAAATGAATTCGACCATATCTTGTAAGGCATTGGCAAGAATTACCACTCCTCAAACTCTCAAGATAGAAGGACATATCAAGAAGAAAAAGATTCAAGAAGTGAAATATCACATCGAGAAAGAAGAAATGAATCCAACCATATATTGTAATGAATTAGCTGAAATTACCACTCCTCAAACTATCCAGATAGAAGGACATATCAAGAAGAAAAATGTTCAAGAAGTGAAAGATCACATCAAGCATCAATAAATGAATCCGACCATATATTGTAAAGCATTGAAAGAAATTACCACTCCTAAAACTCTAAAGATAGAAGGACATATAAAGAAGAAAAAGGTTCAAGCAGTGAAAGGTCACATCGAGCATCAACAACAATTTCTCCAACTTTTAAAGGATAACACCTCTTTGGTGCAGAATCGAATGAAACAACAGGTAGATCAACATCACAGTGAAAAATGTTTTGATGTAGGTGATTGGGTATTTTATGGCTACATCTCAAGCAAGCTATTCAAAAGAAAGAAAATGTTGGAAATAACTCTGCACTTGAGAAATGCCGACTTTACAATGGGTAGACACATCAAGTAAAATGGATCATGATAGTCTTAAACACTTTTTAGACAAATATTATCTTAGAGAACAAAAAAAAAGGTCACAATATGCTGGCTATGACTTTGACATCATCTATAAAAGGAAGAAAATTTTTTGGCAGATGCACGTCAAGAAAGGATGAGGATGTGAAGCATTGTTTAGTGCTATTCTATTATCCAACCAGATTGGATAAATGAAGCAAGGGATGAATGGAAGAAGGATGAAGAACTGTGGCCACTCATTCAAAAGTTGCAGAAGATTCCAATTCAAACAATATTGCTAGAACTTGAAGAGGAAGGAAAAATCATATTGGAACCTGGAGCAGTCACAGAAATAAGAACCTAACAACTATGAAATCGATAAATTTTAGAGTATCTCATCAAGTGGAAGAATTTACCCGCTGAGGATTCCACATGGGAGGACAATAATTTTATATAGAAGCATCAAGAACTACTGAAGTGTTGAGGACAAAACTTTTTGAAGGAGAGGGGCATGTTAAGCCCCTATACTACTAGTGTAACCCCTTATTGTTATTAGTACAACCCCCTTATTATATTGTTGTACCCATGTAGTCCCTATATTATTACTATTGTGCCCCATAGAAGCTCAGTATTGTTATTATTGTGCCCTTAAATTATTATTGTTATGTTGGCTATGATTATTTTATGACCCCTTAGACTCCTATATATGGAAAGGAGGTCTTGTCATTTGTATCATCTAAGAATTGTTCATTTGTGTAATGCAAAGGAGGTTTCTCCCTTGAAGAGGCTTATTTCTAAGGCGTTGATCTATCTTTTCTATCTTTTTGTGAGCTGGTTTCATAACATATGTTCCCAAGAATGTTGATGTCACCATAATCCAATCTTGTGATAACAATTCATCCCAATTTTTCAGTAATCTTAAGATTCCATGGAAAGTTCATTTTGGATGGTTAGATAGTTTTTGACAGTATGAATTTTTTTTGCATTCAAGAGTTTGTATCGTCTTGTATCATCAAAGATGGTAGTTCCACAAGTTAAGGAGATGAAGAGACATTATGAGACAAAAAATATGTTAATCTTTCTCATCAATAAGCTTTGAGGACAGAGATTTTCTATAGGAAAAGGCAATGTTATGAATAAAACATATAAATATAATATAAATTATATAAATAATAATAATCATAAATAATGAAAATAATTATTTATGAAGAGGCATGTCTCTAACGACATGATCATTTGCGAAAGGGCACTTGCTTTGGTATATAAACAAACCTTCATTTGTAACAACTTGTTGTGGCCACCAACAGCCCCCCTCCATATGAAGGTGTTATCGCTAATACTAAATAAGTGGGGACCCTCAGTAAAAATCAAAAAATTAGTTAGTGTTACATTTTCTTTTTAGATGAAACTTACAACATCATGGACTTAGGAAAATACCTTGAAGAATCTAAAAAACCTAAGTTTCATAATGAAGAAAATTAAATTCACTCCTTAAGAGATATCGCATCGCACAAAGAATGATAGGGTACCTTCTAATAAGTTAAAATGATGAAAAACACGAAATTGTGACGTAAAACTTCATCGCATCGCATACATTAAAGAAGCACTCACATTAAAAAACTCTAAAATCACCGATATGCGATATCTCATATCGCACATCGTGAAAATCACATGAATTACACATAAGAATTATAATGATCTGCGATATTGCGATACCGCTATACTGCAAAGCTGCAATGTTGCAATATTGCGATACTGCGACCTTGCGATAAAAGAAGACATCATGATGATGTTGCGATAATGTGATACAACGATCTACGATATCACAAAGCAAAATCGTAGGACCCCTCCATCGCAGTTAGTTCTGGCTCATTATTCGAGAAAACTTTTTCAGCCATGAGTTGGTCATGTATTTTAATGCGAATTAATGAGTTATTGCTAGTTGTTAATGAAGTATGGTGTTGTGTTTTTCAAAGAACTAGCTCACGAAAGGTGGCATGTTTTGCATATCTTCGGCATTTAAAAGTTTTCATGTCATTATCTTTTATCATTATTTCCACCTCAATGTAAACTGCAGGAAAGAAGGACGAAGCGTTATACAGGGTAGTATGCAGAAAACTATGAGGAGGAAAGGCAGCACTCCAATGTATATTTCAGAAGGCACACCTAATCCACTTAAGGAAGAAAAAGAGCTGTAGAACTCTTCTGAGGCATCTATCACAGATTTCTCATATACAGCCATGGTTGAATGGGTATTGAACGATGCTGATACCAGAAACAGATAGTTTAATTCTCAGGGTCAAGATCTCACGGAATCATGATTTTTCCAAATTTTGAGCTTTATAACGAATGAGAGAAAAAGGCGCAAGAGGAAAAAAACGCATCAGGGAAGCCCGAATCAAGAAACAGAGGCAGTTTCTAATGCACGATTAGCGCTTAGCGCTAATCGCACATCGCTAAGAAAAATTGCTCGAAAAGGAAGGTCCCTAGTTACTCAGTCACCTGCGAGCCTCGAAAATTGCAAGAAATCAGCGATAGAAACAAACTAGAAACATAAGTCCAAAGGAAAAGCAGAAGCAGTCCAAGGGTTAACCAAGTTGAAATGAGATTTTTACCAGGTATACATGGTAATGACACATAATCATTGGATGAGTTTCAAGTATATCATCAATTTTACTGAGAAGATAATGCTGGCTCTTATCGATTCTATTTGCTTGACTCAACCAAAGACGGAAGACAGTCAGCTGACTCCACTCAGGAAAACACTGAATGCTTGCGACATTAAGGAGTAGATTTAGAAATAGTTAGATAGTAGATTTAATTTTAGAAATAGTTTTTCTTAGAAAGAGGATGGTCATTTAAACCGAATCCTCAATTTCTGTAAATAAGTTATTTA
>APFE031204761.1:0-10111 GCA_000404065.3 Pinus taeda
ATATATCTGGCTTTTATTGAATGGCGCGGAGGCAATCTTTAAGCAAATCCAAGGGCAGGGATTCATTATGTAACCGTATAAGGTCTGCCACCTTTATAAATGCCCATTACTCTGAATTTGATTCGTAAATCTCTTAAGGCGAGGAGAGGACGTATGGGCGGCCGGGTATGAGTGATTATGCCTTAATTGTCAATAAATTGGCCTTCCAATCACTTAACTGGCTTTTTTATCGAAAAATGTGCTTTACCGCATCGCAAGGAAAGAGGGGCGCGAAAGGCTTCAACAATGGGTTTGGATATCACTTATCGCCGATTGCGATATCGCATCGGCAGAAAACCATATGAGCGTTAAAAAATGGTACAAGAGGATTGCTGATTGCCGATTGCGATATCGCATCGGCAAGGAACATAGCGCATATGTGTTTAAAAGGGAGTGGGGCCGATTGCGATATCGCCGATGGCTTTATCGCATCGGCGGAAAACCATATGCGCGTTAAAAGTGATACAAGGGTTTCGCCGATGGCCGATTGCGATATCGCCGATGGCTTTATCGCATCGCTTTATTTGCGCCTTATGTTTTTTCTTTGAAAAATAAAGCTTTTGATATCAATTTTATTTCCTAAGAGGGACCCATTCGATATTCTAATGTTTTTTTGAAAAAACTATCTATGAAATGGGGGGTTGTTTTTGCAAGGCACAACAGTTCTAAATGTTGTTTTTGGAATGTCTTTAGTCTTCATTCTGATTTGATGATATCCTGAATGAAGATCCAACTTGGCTAAGTAAATTTCTCCATGTACTTCATCCAATAATTCTTCAATGACATGAATGGGAAATTTATCTTTAATAGTAAGCTTGTTGAGCTCCCTATAATCCAGACACATGCACCATGATCCATCCTTCTTGTGTACCAATACCACTGGAGCAGAGAAAGAACTTTGACTAGGTTGAATCATACCAACCTCTATCATTTCTGCAATCATACGTTCAATTTCACTTTTTTGGGAATATGGATATCTGTAAGGCATGATGTTTGCAGGAACACTTCCTGGAATCAAACGAATAGCATGATCATGATCATGGATAGATGAGATTTCCTTGGGGGTCTCAAATACCTTGGAATGGTTGTCCAAAACGTTTTGGATATCTACAGAAATAGATGATTTCGATGTGGGAACCTCTAGTGAACATGATGGTGCAATTATGCCCCATTATTCTTTCATTAGATTCATATTTGTCATGTTGTTAGAGCATATTATCTTTCTCAATTTCCCTATGATACCCCTTAATTCAACTTCCTTTCCTTCCCAAAAAAAATTCAAGAAACGTTCTTGAAAATTAAAATTTATCGTACCCAAAGATTGTAGCCATTGGACTCCTAGTACAACATCTACACCACCTATTGAAATGGAAAGAATTGGACTATTCAAGTCATATTCTCCCATGGATAGCTTGATATTATGGCACTTTCCAGAGCAATTTATGGTTCCTCCATTTGCAACCATTACTTGACACTCTGGTGCTGGATATAGGAAGCAATTCAATTCCTTGGCTTTCTTACAATGAATAAAATTATGGGTACTACCCGAATCAATCAACACTATTACCTTTTTCTTCTTGCTATGCCCTTCTATCTTGAGAGTTTGAGAAGTGGTAATTCCTATCAATGCATTACAAGATATGGTCAGATTCATTTCTTCTTTCTCTGGGATTGATTCCTGGTATATATCCTCTTCTTTTGACATTTCTTGTTCCTTTTCTTTCTCCTCTTCCCCATCTATGTAAATTAATTTATTCTCAGCACACTTATGACCTTTAGTTTATTTTCTATCACAATTGTAACAAAGTCCTTTTTCTCTTTTTTCTTCCAATTGTTGTGGTGTAAACCTTGTAGATGGTGAAAGGCTAGGAGCAACAACACTTCCATATTTATAGTTGTGAGTTGTAAGCTTCCTTGTTGCCATAATTTTTCTTTCCGTTTTTCTTTCCAACTTGAATGCCTTCTCCAATGAACCAAGTTCCCAAAGGCGAACCTCATGTTGGATGTTATCCTTTAAAGTCCCTATGAACACATCAACCCTATGCTCCTCTGGAATATCTTTTATGCTTATATTCAATTTTTAGAAGTCCTCAATGTGCTCCATCATTGAACCCTTTTGTTTGAGATTTATCAATTGGATAAAAAAGGTGTTGCTTTTTGTATCCTCATAGTGTTATCATTTGTTCCGTAAAACATTTGTCTACAACAGAAGAGCCATCGATAGAATACAAACTGATTTGGTCCGAAATCTAAAGTTGCAATGCATACCTTTTGTGTGTTTTGCACATTATGGAGATCAAAATATTGTTCCATCTATAGTATCCATGTTATGGGATCCTACCATCAAACTTCCTCATATCGATATTTGGAACATGGTGGGTCTTCAATCCAACATTAGAGCCTATGAAATCATGATTAGCATTTATATTTTTGTCATCGTGAGTTTCCTTTACTACCTTTTCTCCATTAGTAATCATTTCTTGTAGCAACCTTTTCAAATATGTATTCAAATCTTCCATGTTTCCTTTAAGTTTTTCTTCTATACCATCCATCTTAACTTCCACGTCTTTCTTTAGACCATCCATCTTAGCTTCCACACCTTTCTTTAAACCATCCATCTTATCTTCCACGCCATCCAACTTAGCTTCCGTGCCTTTCTTTAAACCATTCATCTTAGCTTCTGTTACGTTTTGTGAGAGTGAATTTTGTTTCACTTTGTCTCGTAATTTTGATATATCATGTTGCATTTCTTCCTCTTTTTCATGAGTCATGGTAGAGATTTTAGGTTGTTTACTAAGTGTTTCCATTTTTTTTCCTCGGGGTACCAATTAATGATAAAAATGCTTCACTATGCCCTTTGAATTCCTTCAAGCAAATTTCTCAACCAAACTTATGCAAAATTAAAAAAAAAAACTACACACTTGTTCTCACTTTATAAGAGCTCTATATTGAATCTATTGTATCTCTGTAATTTCGGATCTGAAAGGTCTAAAATTGTGTTCCGCAGTAGCCCTCTGAGTCCTCTTTCCAACCCCGCAAGTCTAATCAAGATTGAATTCTCCAAGAAAGAGCTATTCCAAATCTCCCATGATGACCTGATTATACACTTGTTCAGTAGAGCAAACTTGTATGAAGTGTCACATGTCACTATTTCGACCTTAGGATCTGAACCTAATATACAAATAACTACAGGTCATCCTCTTTCTGTAACATTTTACGAAATTTCAATATAATGCTTGGAGAGAAAGTTGTAACGATTTTACCCAAGTCACTTGTTTGGGATGTAATTAAGAAGCCTGCAAAGACCCTAAATGTCTTGGACCATATATATGAAAATATAGCGAAACAAGATCTAAAATTTGGGCTCGAGCTTCATCACAAGTTTGGCTCAAATGTGTTTTAATTTTTGAGTCTGAACCTTCGTAGAAAAAAATTATAGCAAAACTTCCACAATGACCTGTTTGCAATGGAATTCTGAAGCTTGCAAAAACCGTAACTTCCTCAAATCATATCTCCGAAAATATAGAGATACAAGATCTGAAATTCAGACTCGAGGTTCTAAACGATTTCAACTCAAATGAGTTTATTTTTTAGCTTCTGAAACTTCGTAGATAAAACCTTATAGAGAAAATTCCATAATTACCTATTTGGAGTAGTGAAACCCTAGAATCCAAAGATATGATACCAAATGTTATGACACTAGCTCACAAAAAGAGAGAAAAGATAGATCAACGACTTAAAAATCAACCCCTTCGAGGGGTAAGCCTCCTTTACATTACACAAATGAACAATTCTTGGATGATACAAATGACAAGACCTTCTTTCAATATATAGAAGTCTAAGGGGTCCCAATACAATCAGAGCCTACCTAACAATAATATTGTTGGGGCACAACAATAACAATAGTGGGCTTCTATGGGGCATAATAATAACAACATGGGGACTATATGGGCACAACAATACAATATGGGGGTTGCACTAATAACAATAAGGGGCTACACTAGTAGTATAGGGACCTAACATTAACTAGTTGATCACTATAGTGAGTTGAAGTTACACTTCCACTCTTTGACCTTCCACTAGTTCCTCTTGCAATTAGAACTAGTTAACTAACAATAACTCAATTTAACTGAAATAGATTGCTATAAATTAGCAATCAATCATACTAAACTGAACTCAAGTGCCTCCAACTCAAATTAAATGAGTTAACTGAGTAGCAAGTGCCATGTCACCTCAGTTAACTACCTCCAAGTATTTTGCTAAAATTGAAATTTTAATTTTAATCTACTTTGACCAAGGAAAAGTCAAAACTAGATTTTCATGTTGCATTTTCGATAATGCATAGAAAAATAGAGAAAGAGTATGTCATTATGATACCATCAATCTGAATTAAATTTAAAGGGAGAAAAATGAAATACATATTTAGAACTTAAACACACAGATACAATAAAACTTGACTTCAATTAATAAATGAAAATGTTGAAAGTGTATACACGTAGAATGAAAGCAAATTATCTCAAATAATGTTAGCTTATCTCTAAGAAGGGATATGACAGCTATGTGCCTTCTTGAACTGTGTTACAATGAAGCTCGAATGCCTTTTTATTATGAAGAAGCAATGAAAAACCCTAAACATCAAAAATCCTAACCCTATGAGATAAAGTCCCAAAGGCTTATGGGCCTTGATGGGGTAACTTGGAACATCAACTTCACAGGGTTGTAACCTTGGCATACAATCTTCGTTTTGCATGCGTAATAGTCCATTGGAAAGGTCTATCCAAGGAGTATATTTTTTAATTTCCTACGGTATTTTAGGCCTAACATCAACCAAATTTTTAAAAAAACTCCATTTAGGGCCTCAAAACAACTCCAAAAGTTTAGGACCTGAAAACTGCCAAAAATGGAAAACTACCAAAATATGAAAATTGTGTTGTGAGCCAGTGGAATAGGTGGGTGGCCACTAATATCCACCTAGATCATATTGACTACAAAATTAATTAAAACTATGAGAACAAATTTCGTGACCATTATAGACTCTAAGAAACATGTTGTTTCTCAATCATAACTTTAATTTTTTTTTCACTTACAGAATACATTTGATTTTTGTTTTAGAAAATACACTCACAATTTTCCTTGAAAAATTATCTACGAACAACAAAATGTACATTGCACTAGAAAATGATATTACATGTATATATATATAAAGAGAGAGAGAGAGAGAGAGAGAGAGAGAGAGAGAGATGCGTGAACTAATGCAAGAATTACTTTGGCTCTCTAAGCATTCACTTCATCAATAGGCATTCTATGATGCTTACCTCCAATACATGCACCACACATAATGTATTTCTTATCCAAAGTATCTAGAAGGTCATCCACCATTTTCCTATTAGTTAAAAAGGAAAGAAAATGTATATTTGGATGTCCATGCCTTTAATGCTAAAGTGAACCCATGTATTTCTCGCCAGTAGAATCCTCCTAAATTGTATCAACACTCACCAAGTGAAACAACACCCATACCAAGTAAGTAGATCATATTGACTACAAAATTAATTAAAACTATGAGAACAAATTATGCGACCATGATAGACTCTAAGAAACTTGTTGTTTCTCAATCATAACTTTAAATTTTTTTCACTTACAGAATACATTTGATTTTTGTTTTAGAAAATACACTCACAATTTCCTTGAAAAATTATCTACGAACAACAAAATGTACATTTCACTAGAAATGATATTACACGTACACAAACAAACACACACACAACACACACAAGATTATACATATATATAGAATATATAATATTATACATATATATATAATATATATATATATATATAAATACTATATATATAATATATATATAATATATAATATATATATAAATATATATATATATAATAGATATATAATATAATATATATATATATATATACAATATTAATATATATACTATAAAATCGAGAGAGAGGAGAGAAGAGAGAGAAGAAGAGGAGAGAGAGAATGCATGAACTAATGCAAGAATTACTTTGGCTCTCTAAGCATTCACTTCATCAATAGGCATTCTATGATGCTTACCTCCAACACATGCACCACATATAATGTCTTTCTTATCCAAAGTATCTAGAAGGTCATCCACCATTTTCCTATTAGTTAAAAAGGAAAGAAAATGTATATTTGGATGTCCATGCCTTTAATTCCAAAGTGAACCCATGTATTTCTCGCCACTAGCATCCTCCTAAATTGTATCAACACTCACCAAGTGAAACAACACCCATACTAATTAAGTTATTATTAGTTTTTTTAACCATTTTTTATTGTTAAGATGGCATTTAAATGATAATTGTGCTTCATAATTTCACTAACATAAAAAATATTATTTTCCAATCAAAGGAAAAATAAGACATTAAGGAAGAGTATCCTTTTACCTTGCATTTCAATATTTACATTTCCTTTCTCAATGATTATGTAATCTACCCCACCATCAAAACTCACAAAATGTAAACCTCTCTTATCTGCTATAAAATCAAGATACTAGTCCTTTCTCTTAGTGAAATGACAAATGCCTTAGAACCAATACACCAATTTAAATTGATCTTCTTATTCGTATAAAAAAAAAACATAAAATTCATTCTCATCACTATGTCTAGTCACCTTTCCTTGCCTCTATTAGTTTTACGAGCCCCTAGATTGTGATTTTCATCCCACAAGGGTGGAAGCAAAGTTGTTAGGCATAGCATTGACTTTAGTCCCCATTTGTGAAATTGCATCAAGTTTCACCGAAGAATGTAAAGACAAACTAAAACTCAAAATGGAATAAAAAAGGGGGTTAAAAGGGAAGCAAACGATAGGGTTTTGTTGTAGTGAATGGTCCAAGTTGCTATGTGAATGTTGTCTTCTTACATTCCCTCACGTGTAGAATTTCCTTATTGGATTTGGAAGAAACAAAATGGTGTTTCTTTTTTATTATCTCATCTATGATAAGTAGTTTCATGATATGATGGCACTCTAATGGTGTCAACATATATATATATAATATATATAATATATATATATATATATATATATATATATATATAATATATATATATATATAATATATATTATAATATATATATTGAAAGATAGCTTAGGTGGAGATTAAACACCTCTAATAACCTCTATAAAGAATAATAGATTTCACCACTAGGCTAGTAGACATGTGCATGAGTGTGGGAGGATTTGGCAAGCAATTGTCAACTCAAAGCTTAGCCATATTTTAGGGGTCAAATATGTCATGGCCTTTTACTCATGGGTGGGAACTTGTGCAACAAATTGATGTTGATCTTGCTAAATCTACATGGACTGATCTGAAATGGGGGTTTGATAACTTGTTATGCTTACAAGAACCTCCCACTCAGCTTAACAAATAAATGATCTAGCTTATATATGACATTTTTGAATTAAACTCTTGAAACAGGTGTATGTTTTATTTTAATTTTTAAAGTGATTTAAATCCATTTAAATCCATTTGTTACTGTTGATATTAAACACATATAATAGCCATATAATGCAGGATATAAACAACCACACATAACAACAAATTTAATCTAGGAGTTCACCCGAATATCCTGGGCTACGTCTCCTTCAGATTTTGTCATCTTGACTTGGATCTTTGGGATTATGGCAAAGTTTCTTTTACAAGATCCACACTTAACTCCAAAGGTTACTGAACTGAGCCAGTGGGCTTAGAATACCATCTATATCCCTGTCATGGCTGTCATCACTCTACAAACAGATCTAAGCTCCCTTAGACTTGATTCCTTCAAGTAATGCTCTGAGCTACCCTAAGCTTCTTGATGGCACTATCTCCTTCAAAATCCTTCAACTATCATTGAAACCTCATTCACTGTTTTTAGCATATATTTGACACCAGAATAGACTGATCATTTTCTCAAAATGAGCATTGCATTCCCAAACTAGGCCTTCCTCCACGGTTGGCACTAGGTTTCCTTAAACTTCCATGTAGCATCTCAACCTTTAGAAGTCTCCAAATGCTTCTGCAAATCCCTGCAATGGATTTAGAAGGCTCATTACAGTCAGGAATGACTATTGGTTTGCTGAGAACAAGTATTAGTATCTCTTACGACTGCCTCCAACTCCTCCTGGCTCTGAGCTCCAAAATCTCTATGAAGATGACTTCTTCTCTAGACTATTCCATTGGCTTCAAAAGGCTCCAATTAGCCTAGCTAGCCTCTTGTTTCACTGTCTCTCCTTCTGGCTCTCTGGTTGAAAGCTGCTCCTGGAGTGCATTTAATCAATATACCCCTATGGATTCTCCACCAAATTTGGTGAACTGCACCTAATTCCAATTAAACTTAGCATATATGCTTAAGTTTAGCCGCTCTGCCAAGCTGACCGTCGGAGGTAAGCCGTTACCGTAACTGCTGGGCGTGCACATGAGGGCAGTATATCCCTAGTGGTTAGGGATAATGTTACAGTCGTATTAACCTTCAATCGTTGGGAAGGCATTACAATCACGATACTGCTTTGATGTAGCAAAGTCGTATCTTTACACAATTCCTGCATGGACTTGTGGGTTATGGGCCCACGTATACCAAATAGCGAATCTCCACCATCGATCTATCTCGCGTGATCCAACGGCTATCGCGTCATCCACTCGCCAACTAGCCCGGACGATCTCCACTGTCGATATGACCTGTCCAATCAAACGGTTGTTGCACAATCTCACATGAATTTCTACATGACCGATATCAGATCAAGAGCGCACAAGAAAAGTGGTTTTCTCGTGCTACGTGTCGCACGCTAAGGTTAATCACGTGAAATCTAGGAATAACACTTACAGCTTTTTGTCCACACAAGATATCGTTTCCCACTTTCCGAATACTACCCACGTGCTCAATACAAAACTTAAAGAAAAACGTTTAAGGAAAGGTTTAACGCTTAATCTTTGTCAAATGTCCAAAAGTTGTAGTTTGCTAGACTTTTCAAACAGCGATAACTTCTTCATACGATATCAGTTTTTTGAACCGTTCATAGCGCCGGAATCAGGAAGACGAGATATATTCAGTCACTCAAGTTCGACACTCTTTCGAACACTTTGAAATCTGAGCTATCACTAAAGTCCCGGATCAATATCTGATCATGGACCCCTCCCAAAATGACCATGGATAACCTCCTACTATTACTAGAATCTTTTTTTAAGCGATATCTAATTGAAGTCTTACTTTATATTTATTTAAACTTTCATTTTATAAAAATATGTTAAACAATTATGTCACCATGGGTTCTTTGTCCCAAGTTAATTCATTTATTTTTATTTTTATTTTTTTAGTTTTTGATATTAAATTTATACTTATTTTAACTTAATTCAATTTTTTTTGGTTATTGACATTATACTTATCACAAGTACATTCACAATCCAACTTTTTATATTAAACTTTTACACCATTTTAATACATTCACCGTCCAAGTTTTTATATTAAACTTTAACACCATATTAATAATAAAAGAAACTCTAATTCCATATATAGTAAAATAAATAAAAAAATTATTATCATAATAAATAAAAAAAATCTAGCCATTTCAATTCAACTAGTAAATAGACACTTTCATCTCTATTGTCCACGTACATTCCCATAATATATTTATAAGATAATAATCAACTAAATATATAATTATGTTTTTATTTGAAAAATGTGTTCTTTGACTTTGATTTTTTTTATATTAGATATTTCTAGACTAATTATCACAACCAGTCCAACACTTATATAAACAAATGCACAATTTAAAATGTTTGGTATATAATCATACGTCTATATTAAACATTTTTCTATTTCATAATATGCACAATTTAGAAATGTTTGGTATATAATCGTAAGCTTATATTAAACATCTTTCTATCTCATAATAAATGATTTTATTTTTACATATAATTATTGTAATCTGAACAGTTGAGAAATGTCACAAATAAATATAAATTTTATTTTAATTACCTATAAGATACATATTTTTTAAATTTTAATCACTTAAAAATGATTTAATTCAAAATTTAAATACCAATTATTTTCAATT
>APFE031204778.1:11737-68936 GCA_000404065.3 Pinus taeda
TGATGGAACCTTCACAAGTCCAAACACATCACTGTGCACAAGCTCTAATATCTATTTCGCCCTCTTACCACCAGAGGGGAACTCATCTGATTCTGCTTCCCATATACCCAATTTTCTCAGAAATCAAAATCCAGAGAGCTGTTACTCATACATTTTACCATACCTTTACCATGAAGTATTCGAAGGCCCTTCTCTCCAATATGTCCGAGCCTTTGATGCCACAACATGGTCTTTTCTTCAGAGACCACTAGATTTTCTGTTCCACTTTCAGGAACCAAAGAACTGTTGCACCCATCAATAACAATGCTACCTTGTAGCTTGTACAGAGTTCCAATTCGAACTCCCCGCATCAATACCAATGTTTTCTGAACCATCTTGCAGGTATCCTTCTCAAACACTGTTTTTACACCTGCATCATCCAACTTGATTACATAAATCAAATTTCTGGCCAATGCAGGAATATGCAGAACACCTGGAAGTGTTCTAACCCTTCCACCTTGCAACTTCAACTTTACTTTTTTGCGACCAACAATTCTAGCCTTCCTATCATCCCCTAAGAAGACATTACCACCATTGTATTTCTCATACTCGCAGAAGTACTTTTTATGGGGAGTGAAGTGAAAGGATGCACCTGAGTCAATCAACCATGCCGCATGATCTACATGTCTACTTGAAGAAGCCAAGTACACATCCCCACCTTCATCTGAGGTGGTTTTTGCCTCTGCAGAAAGAGTATCATCAGATTCCTTTCCTTTGTCAGGAGCTTTAGATTTACATTCCCTTTTGTAGTGCCCTTCCTTTCCGCATTTCCAGCACACCACCTTTACATGTTTTCCTGGAGATTTAGATCTCCTACTTGATGACTTATTTTTGTTTCTGTTCTAGGACCGTCCTCGTACAAACAAGCCATCACCATTCTGGCTCTTCATATTTTTCCGTCTAATCTCCTCCGTCAGCAAGGATGAGACTATTTCATCAAACTGCAAGGCAGTTGCATTGCTACCTATTGCAATAACCAGACTATCCCATGAATCTAGTAGAGAACACAACAAACTAATGCACTTATCTTCATCTGAAATTTTGATATCAACAGATGATAACTGACTTACTACAATATTAAATGCATTCAGATGCTCTGTCACCGAGTCTCCATCTTTCATCCTCAGGTTATATAGCTTTTTCTCTAGGAACAGTTTATTCACCAGAGACTTAGATTGGTACAAAGTCCTTAACTTGTCCCACAAAGCCTTGGCCGTAGCTTCTTCTGATACATTCAGCAATACTGAATCTGAGACACACAATCGTATTGTGCTCTTTGCCTTCTGATCTAACTTCTTCCATTCTTCATCAGACACTCTCGTTGGTTTAGTACCTGGATCTACCGCGATCCACTGATCTTTGTCCACCAACAGATAATCCATCTTGAGTTTCCACAACTCAAAACTTTGACCATTAAATTTCTTGATCTCTATCTTTCCGCTGCTCGCCATCTTCTTTCACCACTAGAATCGATCTCGCAGATCTCCCACTGAACAGGGTCTACCACAGGCCCGAGCGAAACCCCTCAGCGACAAAGGCGTCTCTTTGAAGCCAAAACAGCTCTGATACCAAATGTAGGTTTTCACCCCGTACAAAAATTACCTACATACGAATTATAAAACACAGAAAATAAACAGCAAGAGCATAACACATAAAACACATGTACACAAAGATTTTCCCCTGGATCCCAAAACTGGGACTACTAGCTTGATTTTTCATTATGTTCCTTTCAATGTTACAATACATATTTATACATGCCGAAGTATCCAATACCATGGATCGAAAACCATTGCGTCCAAAACCATGGACCGAAAACCATTGCATCCAAAACCATGTGCAAACATTATGCACAAAACCATAGGTAGGTTCGCCCAACCTAACATAGGATCCAAAACCAAAATTTTCAGGGCCTTGCCCTGGACCCCATAGAGTGGGGTTACCTGCAACCTTCAAACCCCTTGTGACTCCCCCCACTGCGCAATCAGCGCAACGAATGGGGGGGGCTTTGTCCCCCTCCTAACCCCCCAGTTAACTACGTGGGCTAGTCGTGGAAAGAATATAACACAACGCAACACTCCTCAAAGGCATATAGAATCTACATCAAGGAAGGGAGACACATTGAAATATGCAGGGACGTCATATTTGATGAAAATCATGCCTACAAAAGATCCAAGGGCATTCCTATTGATTATGATGACGAAGATCTACCTATATTTGAAAAAGAAGAAGTACAACTCGACAATCCATCTACAATTCAAGAAGAAGAAGAAGGACCAAGTGAGCTTATTCAACTTGTGATCATACCAAACACAAGGAAGAGGCGTGTTGACAACTCCGTGTCAACTACCCTATAGCAGTGGACATTTTTGCAAGAAGATTCCATCATGATCAAGAGTGAGATCATCCAAATTCCACATCATCATCAGTCATCATTTTGCAGAAGTTGTAAACCCATTCAACATGTTTATAATGTAAATGATCATTGTAAGTCCATTTGTGTATGCAATAACCTAGGTAAGCCTACTTTTTTGGTGACAATTTCTATCCTAGGAGGTTTTTTGTCTTATCGATTCATGTGTATTTATAAACAGATGATTGGCAGAGTTTTTCCTTCCAACCTCACCCCAAACTAGGGTGGATTTTGTCGTCAAGATCTTAGGTAAGTCTTAGTGTTCTAGTTGAGTCTTTTGTAAAGTGATTTGGGAATAATTTTAGCTATTTGACTAAATTATTTTATTACAAATCACTTGGTCTACTACATCATATTTGAGTCAGAATTGGGTAAATAATTGAGGGTCTATAACGAATGGTTGTTCCCTCTTCATGTATTAAATTGTAATATCTTGATGTAAAAAATATTTTAGTGCATAGTCCCTCATATTTAGACACCATGGCTAAAATATTTGAGGGTTGGAAAAATTATTAATTTCCTCGAGTCAATTAACTAAATTTTCTGGCAAAAATTAATTAAAATCCTAAGCTAAAAATTTAATAAATTTTTTGTCCTGGGAAAAATTAATTCTCCAAAAGGTAAAATTCCTGAGTCTTAGAGAATTTAATTTTTGGAGGTCCTTGGCCAAGGGAATATTGAAAATTTCAAGAGATTTTGGACCTTTGGGCCTTGGTAGTTAAGTCAAAGTCAATTTTTTGAGAGAATCAACTTAAAATAATTAATTTTGAGTTGATTAAAATTCAATTAAATGAAAAATTCGAATTTCCTCAAAAATAAAATAATTTCGACAGAGGAGATTAAAAGATAATAAAATATTTTTCAACGATCGAGATTACTTTGACGGGGATCAAGCCAACTAGCCGTTGGATAATTAATCTATAAATTAGAGGTCATTTGTCACATCAAATCATCCGATCTTTTAGATCATGTATTAGCTCTCGAAGCTCTCTTATAATATTTGTGGAATAATAAGCGCAGTCTTTGGTGTTTTATTGATGACAGTGTTCCTCTCTGGTATTTTATGGTAATATTGTTTTTAATGTTTTGCTGAATATTATTTAGAAATTGTCGATTAATAGCTCTCATGGATTAATCTATTGCACAAGTATTTTTCTTAGTTTATTGGATCTAAGGTAGCAATTTTAATTTGATTGAATTTGCAGGTATCTCTAATTCTTGAAGATTATATTGTTATTTTATATCTCTATCGATCTGACAATTTGATCTAGTGTTTGCAAAAATCATTTGTACTTTAAACATTGGGCGTTTGGGAAGTCCTCGGTCTAGCCGACTCACGAGACATAAGATATGGAAAGCCTTATTGATTAAAATCCTAAGATTATTTGATGAACTTCTTCTTTTAGGGATTTTCTTGGCTAGTACTTAAATTAAAATTTTTACTTATCTCTTAAAAATTGTGCTAAATAGCTAGATCTAGCTAGAAAGAGCCTTAGATATATAGATCTGGGAGCGGAGTCAGACTCATACTCCTCAGATCTGATAGATTTATAATATAAGTGTATAAATATGAAGTTTTGTAGCATAAATTTTATTTTCTAACTTGAGATTTGGGTTTCAATTTATTTTTTGTATATATGTAGGATCTGAGATTTTATTTTTGCTTTGTGTAAGCATAAATCTAAAGATTGTCGAGGAAATTTTGGGTTTTTTTGAGGCAGATCTAGGCCCTGGAGGGCAAGATCTAGCCTCAACCTTTTATGTGCAGAGATTAAACGACGAAATCATTCATTTGAAGATTCAAATTTGTGGTTTTCACAGTGAATTATGAGAACACTAATTTTTGGGCAATATATATATATATTTTATTTTATTTTCTTTTTGGGACAACCCTTGGCTTCCTCGAGCTCCTTACCTCTGGCTTAATTTTTCTCTTCTTCGGAGCCTCCTCACTTGACCTTCTGCCTCATTCCCACAGATATCCTTCTCTGCAAGCCCTCGTTGCTCCTCTCTCTCCATTTCCCTTGTTTTCCTTGCCGCTGGTCCGTATTCCCTCATCACAGTGTCCATCTACTTTCCCTGCGTCGAACCTTCCTCATTTGCACCCTCTCGCAGTGCCTTCCTCCCGCGTTCTTGTTCCCGCTGCAATTTCCCTATGTTGCCATCTCTTTTCTCCCACCAGTGTTCCCATTTGTTGCGTCTTCTCCTCAGCATCATTCCCTCGCATCCCTTTCCTGCAACTTCTTACCTGCTCCGTAATTCATGACTCTTATTCCTTGCTAATCCCTTGAGCTCCTTCACCTCCGCTCTGCGACTCCCTCAGGGCTTTTCCTCACGTGTTCCTCTCCCCACTGCTTTGTGTTCCCTCCTCCTCCCGTGTCTCTGTCCGCTGCCATCTCCTCATTTCATTCCTCCTAACCCTATTCTCACGCCTTCTTCCTTTACCTAATCTCAATCAAAAGCCAAACAAATATTTCGATTTAAAATAATTTTGGCCTTTGGCCCAAATTAGAATTAAAATTTTCATTCTTTTTTTTTTTTTTAAACTTTTAAACATTTAACAAGTCAAAATATATATGTATTTTTAATTTTAACACATTAGCTTTAAAAAATTAAAAAAAATTAACTTTTAATTGTTTAACATTATCACAATAAAAATAGATCTAAATTTGTAATTTTTGGTGATATAAACTTTTGGAAATTATTTTTTGAGTTCACTTTTGACATAGGGTTTTTTGGGTCATTAAAGTGTTAAAATTTTTAACCTTAAAGAAAATTTGATTTGTGGAAAATAAATTTAAAAAATCCTTATAGTCGACGTGACTTAATTTTTTTAAATATCTCTAAAGTTTGATTATAGGAGATAATATTTTCTGGATTGGATTTATTTAAGAAAATCATTTAATTCCAGAATTGTCTGAAGATTTATTTATTTGATTAGCATTTAAATTTCATGGTTTTTCTTGGTAATTAATTTTCAAAATTTAAGTGCTTAAACCTTTTGCATGCTTCAGCTAAGTTTCATGATCGTTGGCATTGGATTTTAAATATTTTAGTGGTTGATCTATTGAGATCGCTCATTGTTTAATTAATTCTAAGTGTGGGTTTATTTACCTGAATTATTGGATATTTCTTGCATATTTAGTTTGGAAATTTTCAAGTAATTGTGATCAGCATTTTTATTGAATGCTCTATCGTGGGCTTGTGGAAAATTGTATATCTTTCGGTTCTTAAAATTGTTTTTTTTATTTATTTATTTATATTTTAATATTTTTATAATAAATTAATTAAATTTATTTATTTTTTTGAATAAGGCCAACTTATAAAAAAAAGTAAAAATATTTACAGTGAGGTCTTAGCCTCAGAGGGCCAATTTCCCAGCCCTCAGCAAAAAAACCTTTGAACAAAGAGAAACAGCTGAACCTGTGAGAGAGAAGCTTTCTTAGGTCAACAGAGAGAGTGGAGCCATTACAAAAAAACTTCTTGCTTGCAAGAGATGCCAAGCAGAGGAAGCCAACCTCAAAAATTTTTCAGCCAGGCACTAGAGCGGGTAATTACCGTGAGTTATACCAAAAAGACTAGTATGGGCTGAGGATGATCCCAGCAATACAGTAAGCAGAGCAGGTGAAGAGAGAAAAGCCAGCATACGAAAAGAGAGAAGTGCCAAAAAACGAGAGCGGTGGCAGCGACCCAACCAAAAGAGGAGCTTACTCGCCCGAGGTCTGAGCGTCGGAGCCCTTTGCTTCTTGCATTTCCGAAGCCGCGAGCCGAGAAGCCTCGTCGTCGCCAACAACGCCACCCTTGGACTGATTGATCAGGTGAAGAATGCCAAAGTCATGCTGAACAGGGCCACAAGCAACGACTTTGTCTTCTTCCGCTGTCGGAGTGCGATTACGGTTGACCCCTGCATCCATAGGTGAATCTTCCTGCATATGCATTGCTGTAAAATTCGGGTTGTCCCCAGCATCTTGAGATAGGCTTTCCTCAGGAGAAGGGGTGGAGGAGGAGCTGATGGGCTCAACAGGCAGTTCCGCCTCTTCCGAGACCATAATGGTGGTGGTGAAGGTGATGATGGGTTGGTTGAGACGGCTTCGAAAAGTAAAACGAGAATTCTGGAATGAAGAATTGGGAACAGGCCTGGTGGGGTTGGGGGGAGGCGAAGACGGAGAAGCAGACGAAATGGGGATTATGAGCGGAGAAGGAGATGGACGGGCGCGTCCTCTAGGAGCTGAGGAGCTTCCTCTGCGCGGCACCCCTCGACTTCGAGGCATTGCTGCACCTAATTCCTTGCTGCGAACGCTTCACGTGATGACAATGGGGGACGAGGGAGAGACAGACGCAGTGGGCTCGGCCTCTGGCGGAAAAAACCGGAGATCAAGCTGACTGAGAGAATGCTGCAGGGAATGTCGGTAATGAGGCTGAGAAAGGGCCATTATAATGCTGGAGGGCTGCAAGGTCGAACTACGGTGGGGCGTTAATGCTCTTGCAGACTGCTGAGCCGAGTAAATGCTAGAATAGACCTCCACCCAGTCTCCCATCGAACTGCATTTAATCTCTCGCATCGGTAGAAGGGTTATTAAACTCGCGCAAGTGGCCATCTAGGTGCCGATCAGGCGGCCTTACGCTGGGCACGCGGGGAGGGTGAGGTGCCAGTACCAGGAGATCACCCGCATCCGGGGTAAAATTGAATATTTTGAACATCTGTTTAATTGAGATTTTTCATTAAAGTACTTAACATTTAACTCAGAATAAATTGTAATCGAAGTGCTTTGGCTTTTTAACATTTCGTTTTACTAAAACATCTTCTAAATCCTTGCATTTCACATTCTAGGTTAATTTTGCATTTAATAATCAACCTCCAAGCATAAGCTTGGTCGAAACAAAGATAGGAACACCTTTGTATCTTCTCTTGAGAAGTCTAGTCTTTTTAGTGTCTAAAACAGTGACTTTGCAGTCGTCAGAGCTACAACGTCCGCAGCACGGGGCAACAGACACGTTAGATTTTAAGGAGAGGGATTATTAATCACATCCTCGTGTGTTTCACCTTGTCTTCTCTCTGCCATTCACTATCCAATTTGGGCTTAATATAGAAAAAGATCAAAGGACATACTTAGAATAGGCATATAATTAAAATTAACCAAGATCCTGCATTTCACATTAGTTTTAGGAACTGCATGTCATATAGGTTAGTTATTCATCCAAGCAACAGTTATCCATCCAGTACTTGTCTTAAATTTACTCAGCAAGATAGTTGACTCCATAAGGCACTGTTATCAATCATCTAAATCTAATCTAATCCTTTAAAATCTTGCTTAATCTAAAATGAGTATTTGGTCGCTTAACTGTGTCTCCCGGATTGGTTGGTTTCTAACAAGTCCTTTTTCCATCCATTTCTGTAGGGTTTACCCCCCTTAGTTTGTTGTTAGGAGACAACTTAAATGGAGAGATTGGGGATCAGGGTGACAACCCACTATCTGAGCCGTTGTCGTGGTGCCTAGACATTTTGTGCGACAACAAGGCCAAATTGGTTAAAAATCTACTCTTGAAGATGCTAAAGGACATGGAGCTGTGAAATGAACCTTTAGAGAAAGCAAAAGGCCAAAGAGATATTTTGGTTATGCAGCATATATGACAAAATTAATTGAAGATGAACCATCTACATTTGAAGAAGCTGCTCATCAAGAAGTATGGAAGAAAGCTATGCAGGAAGAATATCAATCCATCATTAAGAATGGGGTTTGGGAGATCATTCCTAGACCTAGTGACAAATCAATTGTCACCTCAAAATGGATCTACAAGATCAAACACGTTGTTGATGGATGTATAGACAAATACAAAGTCAGATTTGTTGCAAGGGGTTTCTCTCAAAAGGAAGGCATAGATTATGAAGAAACCTTTGCAGCCACTGCAAGGTATACTACCATTAGATCTTTGGTTCCATTGGCTGCTACAATGGGATGGAATATTCATCAAATGGATGTGAAGACAACATTTTTGAATGGGTCCATTGATGAGGAAGTATACATTGAGCAACCCAAAGACTTTGAAATAAATGGGAAAGATACTCATGTTTGTAGACTCAAGAAGGCCCTATATGGTTTGAAGCAAGCTCCTAGGGCATGGTATGCAAGAATGGATGCGTACCTTCCAAGAATTGGGTTCATAAAGAGTTCCATTGATCCAAATCTCTACATCAAGGTTGTGAATAATGAGATAGTCATTATTCTATTATATGTGGATGATTTATTCATTACAAGTGTGGAGCGAAGAATACAAGAATGCAAGAAAATGTTGGCAGCCAAATTTAAGATGAAGGATCTAGAAATGATGCACTATTACCTAGGTCTAGAAGTATGGAAAAATCCCAAGGAGATATATTTGGGGCAAGGAAAGTATATCATCAAGTTGTTGTAGAAAATTGGGATGATGGATTCCAAGCCCATGACTACTCTTATGATCACCAATCTCAAGAAGTTGAGGAGCTTTGACTCAAGTCTTGTGGATCCTACCTCCTATCGTCAATTGGTGGGTTCTTTGATGTATCTGGTAAATATTAGGCCAGATATATGCTTTGCTGTGAAAATTCATAGTTAGTTTCAGTTGGAGCCTCATTATGATCACTGGATAACTGACAAGCATATATAGAGATATCTTCGTGGTATTATACATCACTGGCTAAAGTACAGTAGCAAGTAATTCAAGCTGATTCGCTTCATAGATTCTGATTGTGGTGGTAGTGAGACCAATGGAAGAAGCAATACAGGTGGATGCTTTAGTTTGGGATCTGCCATGATCTCATGGATGAGTAGAAAGCAAGATCCCGTTGCTTTGAGTAGTGCTGAAGTAGAGTATGTGGATGCATGTGAAGTAGGAAAGGAGGTTGTATGGTTGAGGAAGCTTTTGACAGATTTGCTCGAAAAGCTTTGGATCCTATTGTGATAAACTGTGACAATCAAAGTTGCATCAAGATGTCTTGAGATCTTGTGTTTCATGCTAGGACGAAGCATATCAACAATAAGTTCCACTACATTAAGAACTTGGTGCAGGATGGGATCATGAAGCTACAATCTGTCCCGACAGATGATCAGGTAGTTGATATACTAACAAAGTCTCTTCCTAATAAGAAGTTTGAATATCTTAGAAGCATGCTTGGTTTAGTAGATATTGCTGATCTTGTTGATGATGATAAAAATTTGGAAGAGATTTGTTGAGGCTTTGTGTGTGAGACACATTGTCTGGAAGGACATTTGGCCAACAGTATGTGTTGATGTCTAGTTCCCGAAGTAGGGAGGGTGGCATTGGTCATGGATCTATGACCTTGGATACACACCTAGATCCATGAGTTAATGGTTAGCAAGTAAGCCTGATGGTACCTAGAGAGGCTAAAAGCTTTAGTCCATCTTAGTCCCACTCGGATAGATTTCCTTAGTCAGGAATCTAGTCCGTGTCATTGCGGTGCCTAGATTGTTGAGAGTCCTTGGATAGATTTTCTTGGTTAGAAATCTAGTCCATGGCATTGTGGTGCCTAAACTCTTCTTGGTTCATATAGTTTGAGATCTTCCTTGTACTTTTTATGAACACCTATCTAGTTAAGAGGGAGTCTTGAAGAATGTAACTAGATTCGTTGTTCATAAATGTATTTGAGTCATTATGTAATGTACTTGTTAAAAGAATGAAAAATAAATTTTTATTATTGTTACAATGACTTATTAAATCATGGGTTTCATGCTTGGGTCATCATTTTATTAGTCAAAGTCCACATTGTGGACTCCTAGGATTAATATTGAGTCATTAGAATCATTGTACATTTTATGAGATCCTTCCTAGGCTTTTGAACTATGTAAAAATAATTATTTTTGAGTAAAAAATGAATTATGTTGCCTACACACCAAGTCGGCCTCAAGGAGCTCAAGTTGGCCTCAACTAGGCAATTTGACTTCACCATAAGCCTATATATTGGAGCAGGTCAAATTTAGTTGGACACACTCTCTCTCTCACAAGTTCGATATCCAAGAAAGAGCTGGGAAAAAGTGTGAAGTTGAAGGAGGCTAAAAGGAGTGCAAAGTTGGTCAAGAAGGAAGGGAAGGACAAAATTGAAGTTTCGGGTTGTCTATCTCTCTTTCGTGTGGGCTACTTTAGGAGATCGAAGTCTCTTTGTCAAAGTTGAAGTTGCTACTGTTGCCAGTTGTTACCTCTTGCTTCTAAGACGAAGTTGTTGGGATCAAAGTGTTGTTGTTGCTAGTTCGAAGATTTGGATCGAAGAAGGAAGGGTTGACTTGGTGTGGAGGAGGTCTGTGTCTAGGTTGAAGAGTCTCAGGAAAAACTATTGAAGGAAGATATTTTGACTAGGTTTTCCCCTAGATAGGGGTTTTGCCCTGGCAGAGTGCCTACATCTTGTGTCTTGTGATTTTGTGATATTTATACACACATAATTTGGTAATTGCTTGATGAAATATAATACAACTAGTAAGTAAAAGAAGCCAACATAATTCACAAGTAATTATTAAGAAAGAGAAATCTAATCCTAATTCTACTAGCATTGATCTCTCGACATTAAGAAGGGTAAAAAATCTGTCCTTGATGTAGTAGTTGCAATCGGTCTTTGAAGGTTGGAAGAACAGATTGAGGGCTAACTTGGTGGAGGAGGAAGGTCTGTTGGTCTAGGGTCTTGGTCTATCTCCATATGAATTTACTAAATGAAGAGTCTTGACTGAGTTTTCCCCCATAAAGGGGTTTTAGCCTTGGTCGAGTGCCTACATCTGGTGTCTTTTATCTTTGTGTTTTGTTTTGGTAATTGCTTCATGAAACAATGATAAAAGAAAAACATAATAAGAACTCAAATATATCACAAGTAATTATCAATAAAAGAAAATCTTTATGCCTTTCTGATTTTCTAACACACATCACTATCATTAAAATAACATAGAGTAAACATAACGTTAATAAAACGTTCTTTAGTTGTCATTTCTCTTCCACCTACACCTAGGGAAAGGTACCAAATTATCTTGCTCACCTAAACGTAGTGTAGATGATCACAAACATGCTTTGTTTTATACCAAATTTGAGTAGAATATCCATGAGGTCGAAGTCAAGATGATTATGCGGACAAAACTTCAAAATTTATCTTTCATATCTAAATGGTCAAAAGAGGCTTTAAAAGTTCTTTAATGGCAGAAATGACTGCGATATCATATGATGGGACCCATCGGACTTGATCATACTAAATGCTTAATGCTTCAGTAGGCTTGCAGCCATTCAATCATATAATGTGTCTCTCCTCTCCATGTGTTTCGCGTTTGGAGCACTAATCTTTAACAAACATTTTCTTGCCAGTTATGGAATATATGTTCCTAACATGAGCACATGTCATATAATGTTCATTAACACATGGTTCTTAAAGCATAGGAATGCATGTCAAGCTTTGGACTGAAATAGCCTTCCATCCATGAGTGTGCCAACTATTTAAATAATAGTAGAACAATTCTCAACGGGCAATGTAATGAGTTAACCCTTCAATGCCCTTGACAATAACTAATGCATTGGCATAATTAAGGCTCAATAAGGTTTGGTAATTTTTGCATCATGATGAACATGAAGTCTTTAATATCACAAAAGCAAGCTCGTTCTTCCCCTTTTTGACACCTCTGGTTCAGACATAACTTGTTTAGGATATGTATTATTGCAGATGGCTAGAAATGAGGCCATGACAGTTGTCTCTGAGGAATCAAAACATGGAGCAAGTTGGGTAGTGGATTTGAATACACATGGAGAAATTCAAGGAAGGCATTGCCCAATTAATGTTGAGAACCTTAGTCAACCTGGCCAAATGCTTGTAGAGGTAAGTAGATATTATTCTCAGTATGTCAATTTTCAAGCTGTCATTATTCTAATGTTAACCATTTTGACTCGTGTAGATATTGTATGAAGAAGAAGGCATCTTCTTGGAGATTGCTAGTAACATACGTGAGTTGGGTTTGACCATACTGAAAGGTGTAATGGAAGTTAGAAATGGACACATTTGGGCTCGATTTGTTGTCGAGGTATGCTGCAATCCATAGATTGGCATGTACCGATATGCACTCTAAGAAAATAATTCACTTGATTAACTAATCCGTAGTCATATCTTTTGTTCAAGCACAACATTTTGTAGATATTTGTTTAGTTGTGCACGAATCTTTCAACCATAGGTTCATATCTTCATCTTGAGTCATGCAAACTCAGGGATTACTTCTTTATTATGCAGTCTGTCCGAGATATTCATAGGTTGGAAGTATTGTGGTCGCTTACACATATCCTCGAATCAGCTGCAAATAAGCGAGCAAACACAGGGATTTCCAACTGAGGTGCATGAGCATGGACTTAAAATACTGAAATCGTATCAGGGTATTTTTCTTCCATGCAGCATATTCACTTGTGGACAACATGAAAGGCGTCAAGTGCTATTCAGCTATAGTCTCTGCATCAAGAAACATTTGTATAAATTCTGTCAATGAATGATTTGGGTGTACATTTTTATGTATCAATCTGCAGTTTCATGTTCAGGATATACAAATACAATTATGTGAGACTTTTATGACAGGTTATATTTGTTTCTAAAAAGAAAACAATATCAGGTTAACATGGAAAATATGGGCGTAAATTATTACTGTCTATTCGTCTAAAAAGGTTATTTATTGGTTATATGTTTGGAATGCCACTAATATGAGTTGCGGAAGGGATTCAAACATGGATAACTCTCTCTGAAGTGTCATATGCATGCAACATTTGCCTGTACTGAACACTAAGGCATGCTGCTTATCACATACACCCTTATGTGCAAGTTGGAAACCAATGTCGTTGGAGATAGCGATCCACCCCTTCGACATTGATCTGATAAGGTGCCTGTCATGAAGGGGCATGTTAATTCATGGTGGAGCAGTCTGTCTGCCAAGGGCAGGTCTTTGGTTCAATCCCTAGCCTGCCAAATTTTGACATGTCACACTTCTTCCCTGACACTTAAACTATTAGTTGAACATTGTGACAGCTGAATCAACGTATGTGCATACTCAAAATATCAATGAGATTTCACCAGTTGATTAGATAAATTATACCAAAATTACGATCTCCAAGAAGTTAAATAAATGTTTCCTTAACTAACTTTTATTTGATTAGAAGACAAATTTACCCAAGTTCTTGTCAACAGATATTGCAAGGGGCTAGCAATCGAAGATGATAACTGCATTTTAACAAGGAGAATCTTATTTTTTTTGCTTTGATCAGTTAACCCACAAGGGATTTTAAGGGATTTGAACCAGTAACTTATCCAAAGAGCACCTTATTAAATCTTGTTGGGAGTCATCCAATACTCCATTTTCTTATCATTGAATATCAAAATATCCTTTGTTTGAAATATTTATATGATATTTATATGGATACTGTTACAACCGTCAACACGCCCATTCTATGTCCACCCTTAATTTTTTGATCTTCTAAGGCTTTAAACTAGCGACTGGAGATGCCAAACTCTGAAAGGATTACTGTTTTGAGTTTTACCTTATGGCATTTGTCTTTACAACTTCGATTCTACTCGCCTTAGTCCGACATTGGAAGGCTCTCCTATCGTTTAGTGAATGATGATCCAATGGTCCTTTACCTATTTGGGACGTAATAAAGAGTAATCCTCGGTTCCTTTGGATCTCGAAGTGGTTTCGTCTGCATTAAGCCCACGAGGCCTTATTCGGTCGGTCGTAGACCGTGATGAGCCAGACCGTTTATTCTTTTTAAACCAGGGGAAAGGTAACTCGTTATAATCACCTGATATGGGTTTGGGATACACTGTTTATTAACTGAGAATATTCAGAGTGATAGAAATATTATTAATAAGAAATTATTGTGACGCAGTAGTCTATTTGGAAGGGTTTTTTGGTTTATTTTTTTGGTCTAATTTGTCCAAAATCTCGTAAGAATTTGTTGGAATCACAAGTTTGAGTTGTGAACTCTCCACAATTTCAGTGCGCCATGTGTTTTTCAATATGCTGAATCCATTTATGCAATCAAAAACCAATTTTAAATAACAAAGAACAAGCTCTAATCATAGTTTTAAAAACCAGCACCGGTGACTGGACTGGTCCACCTAATAAACCGAGTTTCACACTGGGACTAGTTAGATCTCAATGAACCTGTTTAAAAAAACACATGAAATAATTAATTTTTAATGAAAAAATATTTTTAAGTTATAAAACCATGATTTCAAACCAATAGACACAAAATATGCAAAGTTTGCTCATATATATACCATGTAAAGGTGAATATATCAAAATGACACCAAGTGCAATACATATTAGCTACAAAATATACAATCAAGGAGGCTCTAAATGGCCTCTAGAGTCCAAAAACAAAGCCTACAAGCTATGGGGCCATTGGCCTACTATAAGTCTACATATATGATATTATTGATCAACATGATCACTTGAAAGTTGAAACTTCTCATCATGATCAAATTCGGTTGAGTCTCGACTCTCAAACTTTGCAATTGCTTGAGTCAAAAACTTCTCTATTGGTTCAACGACTTGAGTCTCAAATTTCTGAAAGTATTTTGCGCTAATATGCCCTATTCAATTGGTACTCCACATGGCTTTAAATGGCCTCCTATCCCAGCAAGCGTTGCTTGAACTTGTTAACACCCCCTCCTTCAATAGATTTTTGGCAATATTTGCAGAACATTTTGCCATCAATCATCACAATGAACCTATGCAATATATTTGGTTTTTGAAGGCATGGTGGCTACTACTTAGCTCAAACTCTTTGTTGTTACACTACTCCAGAAAAAACTCAACACTCTCCAAGCTCACAATGAAGATCACAAAAACTATAAATAAGACGTGTGAGACAAATGAGAGGGGAGACCTCCTTTTATTGGATTGTAGGGGTTGTTTTTGGAGGGAAACAACCCTTATTTTCCCTCCAAACCACTTCACAAGCCTCCAAGAATGCCTCTGGTGGGTTCGCAGTCGACTTGGCAATGAATCAGTCAGTTTATGACGGAACTGACAGGTTTATGCCCGGTTTATCTAAAAAAAAGAATAATGGGGCTATTGAGAAGGATTTTTGATCGGTTCGGTTGGTTTGACCAATGAACCGACCGTTTTTTAAAAGTATGGCTTTGACCAAAAAAAATCCCCCAATTTATGCCGAAACTTCAAAATGCATAATGGTCAAATAACCCTTTTTCTTTTTTCTTCTGATTTCAACCTATGAGTTTCTTCAATTATTTTCTTTCGTGTAATTATTTTGCTAAAGTTTTACTTTTCATGTTTCTTCATTTGCATGTTATGTTCAACATGAGTGGTGATGTTGGTGCACCTAAAATGATATCAACATTATCTCATTTATCTATTCATTTGTGTTTAGTTGGAGATTACTTATTTTATATGATTTTTCATTATAATTTAAGTTTTTCTTGATGCTTACTTTGAGATTTATAATTTGTTGGATAACTTGGTGTAATATAGTTGATGATCTCATGTAGATTAATCTTTCTTTTAAATAGTTTAAAAGAACTTTAATAATGCCAAAGAACACTTTAAAATCTCTTTGTAAAACAAATCCCCCTTTAACATTTCTTTTTTGGTAAAATTGTCTATGTTCCTCTAGGCTTGACCCGTGGCTTGAGAAACTGCGACCCAAGGGCATCTAAGCCATCAAAGTCACCGGGGATTGCACCCAGTCTAGGCTACGCCAGCCTTAAGTTGACTGGATTTTAATGTGTCTCCTCCCCCTAGCACAGGCGTAACAACCTCTGTAATGTTTGACCCTGGCTCGCCTTGCTAACGACACCCATCCTCAACCGGTTGTGATAGTGGGACTTGACCCCCCTTTACCATTTTTACTTGAATCCATTTTTTTATTTTATATTGTGAATGGCTTTTTTCGAAATCGATTTGCAATATTCTTTGATATTTTTTCTTGGCACCCTTGATAAGATGAGTGAAATCCACAATTCAATTTAAAAAATATATTGTTTGGGTGAGTTCTTACAAGATAGTCAAGCTTTTATTAGTTATGTTATTTGATGAGTTATTCTAAAGGGAAGTCACATAATGGACATGCCTTTAGTGGTGTCAATGTGGTATTAAATTAGAAGTGGAAAACAATCCTTGACCACCCAACCCATCATCGTAGATGTTTATAACCTTTCAAATTTTGTATATGGAAAAAAATGCCAAAGAGATAACACATTACAGATTACATGAAGTATATTTCAGTCACATGATCGTTTAAAATCAATATATGCCCACCTAATCTCTCAAGTTGTATGTTTTCCCTAAAAACACCAAGAAATGATAAGCTAAGTGCCAAAAGTGAGAAATTCTACTGTTAAAGAATAAATTTCTACCATGCAATAAGGTAAGGCATACTTGGATACTAGTAGAACCAAGGTGGCTAGGGAAACACCAACAAATAAGGGGACACCATCAAAGTTGGTATTGGTAAAATGCATGGATTTGAACTGGAAAGAAGATCAACCAATCCTTTAAGAGGTAGTGAAGGAACAACCCAAGTAGCATGATAAGTACAATCGTGATTGTCTTGTAGGAATTGTTAAATTTTAATACCAACCTAGATTTATTTTCTCTCAACAATTATTAATTTCCCAAATATTTTAGTACCCAATAATTTTTGAATTGCTAAATAAAAAATACTAGTATTTTCCCCTTCCATAAATTAATATGCAGTGGAGAAAAAAAGGAGAGAGATTAATCACATCACAACAACAAATGTAGACTCATAACAATTCTCCTTTGTTCAATAATCTAAAGAAAATCTACGTTTCAACCCACAAAGAAGATATACAAAAAAATGCAATGATTGAAACTTGTAATTCGACCCCATTGGGAATAATTCGGCGCAAGGAATTTAGGCCATCTAGAAATCAACCCTTGAGGAAATTCAGCCTGGAGAATTCAACCCAACACTCACCATCAATTCAGCCCTAGATTAATCAACCTCTCCAATTTGCAACCTCCTTCAGGCTTTAACAATTCGGCCGATCTTAATCTCCACTTCTTAGCCTCCTAGAAATACTTCCAAATCACCTTGTGTTCTTCCTCTTTCTCCTCACTCTAGATGAGTCTCACTCTAGAGAAAAATCGTTCTCTCCCTCTTTGAGAAAATTACTTTCTCAAAATGCAATAGTTGTCTCTTGTCTGTGTCTTCACCTCTCCCATAGGTTTCTCTTTATAATCTCCATTAAGCCAAATCCCTAACCCTAATCTCCTGAGTGATTGATGGTTGAGATTAGATCTTACCTCACTTGATATCAATGGTTGAGATTAGATCTCATCTCATTTGAGATCAACAGTTGAGATCATATCTGTCACTTGAATAATTTTATTATTTATTCTTAGTACTTTTGCTTAATAGTCCACAATAATTAATTGACTTTAATTATTGTACTTTTCCTAAGTTAGACATAGGAAAGAAGTCATAAATCATTTACTCTACCAAGTTAGCACTTAAAGAGACAATTAACAATCTCCTACATGCTAAAACACCAAGCTCATGTAGAAGACCTTCTGAAGCTACCACAAGCTTCAATAGGAAGAACAAACGTGGCCATGGGATTGAAGAAACAATCTTTCATTCGAGTTGGAGAAGAATCATGGCTTATGTTATCCCTCAAGGAGATCGCCCACCTTTATGGATGAACTTGCCACAAAATTTGAGACCATTTTTTTATCAGGGGTAAATGGTGCTAAAAATTTGATGCAAATAGAAAAAACAACCACAAATTAAGTCCTTTTTTTAAAACACCAAGAGAATCATTTCCAACGTAAAGCAAATGCATCTAATCTCTATTGCAACAATAAGAGTAGCATCAACACAAGGATGCCAATACAAAAACTTGAAAATGTTGAGGAAAATAAATAAAAGGGTGAGCAAGATGAAGTTTACAAAATTAGGTAGCATATCATAAATATAGTAAGCATAATGTAAGTGATTTTATCATGTATGCACTAACAATAAATAATAAAATCTTGCCAATGCAAGTGAATTACTACAAACAGGTTTTTGGAATAAAGGGGACTCTTTGATGAAGTTATAATAATAACAAAGCAAATTGCGTGGAGATTTATGGACAACCATGTTAGTTTTCCAATGTTCCATGCTGAAACAATCAATTATAACAATTCTTATTCCAATAGCAATTAATTATCCAGTGTATTTTTCAATCACCAAGTAATAATAAGCAATTGTAGATAGAACATAAAATCATATGCACACTAGAAGACAACCAAGAACAATAGAGACACATAGATTTGGTCAAAGGCTAGGGAAAAACCCCACAAGGGGGAAGCCCTTTCCAAATTCTACTTCTATTAGATTGTTATCAAATGTTCAATAGAGAGATACATAGTCCAAGTACATCAACAAGTCAAAGGTCAAATCCTTGACCAACCAAGTCAACCAACCAATATCTAATCAATTTTGAGCATAAAAGATTTGGTCAAACTTCAATTCTACAAATTTTTAGTCAAAGTCAACAATAGTCAATGTAAACCTAACCAGTCCTTGATCAATGGTCAAATCTGCTCCAAATAGTTTGGTCAATCAATCAAACAATGCAACATCTTCTGCTTAGTCAAGCCTAGTGAAAATAGTGACAAACTCTTGGTCAATGGGGAGAGAAAGTATGTGGTCAAACCCTAACCAGACCTGTGGTCGAACTAGTCAACACATGCCTAGAAATCCTTAGTCAAAGTATCCTCAAACTTGGTCTCCAAGATAGCCAAATAATGTGGTCAAACCAAGTCAAAATGTCCCAAGTCAAATCCAAGTCAAAACTAGTCAAAACAATGCCAAAACAGAAAGTCAATGTTGGTCAATAGAAGTGACTCTCTCTCCTTCGCACGTGTGAACTCAAACTTGCAATTTTCATACCAAATCGAACCAAGAGAAGATGAGATGAATGTGTGATGATGCCTCCAAGTGATGCCTATTTATATGTGGTCTTGGGGGTTGAATATCCTCTTCCAAGCCAACTTGTAAATTTTATGTTGTCATGGTTCCACATTAAAAATAATATTTTCCCATGTGAAAATTAAATTATTCCAAGGGCTAGTAGGGTCTCCAGAGGATGAGAAGGGCTTCCCTAAGAAGGGAATTTCTCCTCGAGTTGCCAAATTTCAACATTCCCTCTCAGCTAGGGGGGATCTACCAACTACATCATAAGTCTCATCTCAGATCATCATCATTGTATCATATCATATCTCATCTTTGCTTATCTTTTCTCATCTGTTGAACATTCTTGAACTAAAGAAGAATAATCACCATAGGGGAGATAAATCTTCCACCCATATCCAAGGACAATAGGCGAGATACCACTTACCATGAGAGGTAAGGATCACAACCATCCTATTGTCTGCTAATCTTCCCAATTTGACCCTCAAGAGTCAAGTGGTTGAACACCTCCGTCCTCTACCTTGGGGGAGATACCCAACTTACTAGTGGTAAGGATCATACAAATCCAAGTCTCCTCACCCATTGGCCATATGGGTGGCAAACCCGACAAGCCCAACTTGTGGGTAGGATGCATACTGGGGTATACTCTGTCAAGTCCCAAACTCGATAGGGGGAGATACCCAACTTTCCATAAATGACAAGGATCACACACACCCTATAGTGACAATAAGAGAGATACCCAACCTACCATAAATGATAGGGATCACACACACCTATTGTCCAAAGTTCCCTCAACCCCAAGTGCTATCCGACTCCATTCCCACCTTGGGAGCTCAAAGAGGGAAGGAGATCATAGTTCAGTGTTCTTGATTATCCATGACCCATTCCTGGGAGGGTCACATCCACTAGTCCAAGCTTCTCTCTGAATACCAAGAACTTCTCTTTCGACAAAGGCTTGGTAGGAATATCAATTATCTGTTCATTTGTCGAAATGTGATAAAGTCTTATGAATCCTCTCTTCACCTTATTACGGATATAATGATATCTAATCTCAATGTGCTTGGACCTTTTGTGGAACACAAGATTCTCTAAAAGTCGAATCCCATGCTGCTTGTTGCAATATATCATGATTGTATCCAATACCTTCTCCAACAACTCTCCAACGAGCTTCCTCAACCATACTTCCTCGCAACTAGGCATGCTAGCAACAATATATTCAACCTCACTCATGTTAAGAGTAATGAACTTATGTTTCTTGCTCATCTAGGATATCATGGCAGAGCCCAGGCTAAAATAGCACCCTGATGTGCTCTTCCTATCAACAATATTTCTAGCCCAGTCAACATCAATGTATCCATGTAGCCTCACATCTCTGACAATATATCTCAGTCCAAGATTAATAGTCCCATATAGATATATCAACACATTCTTAGCAAAGACCTAATGTGCATGTAGAGGCTCGGTCATAAATTGACTTAGAGTATTGACAAAAAAAATGTCTAGTATAGTGTTCACTAAGAACATCAGTGCCCCGATAAACTCTTGGTAGATGTATTTGCCAAGTCAAGTCCTGCAACTCCACATAATTTCTTGAAGTTAATTTCTATCGGTGTGGCCATGGACCTGCATTCCACCATTACAAATCTTTGCAATAGTTTGACAACATATTTCCCTTGAGAAAGGAAAATCTTACCTGGGCTCTGCCACACCTCTAAGCCCAGGGAGTAGTGCACCAAACCAAGATCTTTCATTTCAAATTGAGAGGCCAACTCTCTCTTACACTCGAGAATAAGAGGCTCTCCACCTATTAGGGCCTAAATCTACCTCAGGCTAAAGGAAGGCAGGTCTAGGGTAACATCAAACCACACTTAACCTGGTAGCTAGCCCTACTAGGTCAGGAGAGGGCTCTCTTTTTGTCAATCTCAATTAGGATATGGGAAATTAGGGCTTGATATGACTGAAATGAATGCTGATTTTAGGCTAGGTATGGTAGATCAGAGAATTTTGTTTGATTTTAGGTTTTGATTGCTGGATCAATTGGAGAAGGTAGATTGGGTCCGGGAAATCAACTCAGGGATACAGTCATGTCCTGTGGGGCAAGGTAGACAACGGTTTGTGTAGTAGCAATGGATTGAGATGGTAGATTAAGACAACTGAGGAGTTGAGGAGGGCATAAAGAAAACTATGAATCCTCTTCAAACAATGAAAACATTGAAAACTAAATGCATTCTCAAGACAAAGCACTGTAAATTAGTGTATTTTGTCTATTCACCTTGATTCATTTAGTTTAGAAGAGAGAGAGATATGTGGATACATATAAAACATCAGAAAAACTCATTACAAAGAAGAAACAATACATAAACTCACTGTCACAAGAATCCCACAAAAATAGCTATGAATCCTAGTTTTATTCCTTGCCAACTGCTGATACAAAATTTTCAGTGAGTCCAACACTTTTGCCAAAGTCTAACCTTTACAAATGAATCAAAAAGTACATGATATAGGCAAGGAAACTACTCAAGCTAGCTATCAGGGTCGAATCCATGAGAAAATGGGTGGTTTCAACCATATCTAAACTAAGAACAGGAATATAGGCAGTGGAACAACTTGCCTCTAAAACCAAGGAAACCAATTCATTCAGTTCAAAACAATATTTGACTTGATGTATCTACCCTATTAAGCGTTTTACATCCATAATTACATCTTACATCATTTACCATGATAATTTTACCAAGAGAGCAAGAAAAAGTCAATTGTAGAGAATACTAGGCGAAATCTGGAAAATCAGGCAAAATTGGCAAAATTCATCCTATGCGTACTGATCCTATGTGCAACTCTTTTTCAAGGCCAATTTTGGAAGGCTTCCTGGAGTCCAAATCAGGTGCAGGATAGCTTGTTGGAAAACTTGGTGAGTCTACTCTCTGGAACAACTTGAATTTTTGAATTTGGAGTCCATTTGCCCCTCCAAAAATTGAATCTCCCAAGGCTGCTTCCTGTGTGGCAAAAAAGTGGCAGAGAGGGCACTTTTTGGGTGTTTTTTGCCTTTTTGGAGACTTAGAACTTGTCCAAAATTCTCATCCATTTTTGAGCTTGCATATTTTTTCATGCTGATTCCAAAAATATAAACTTTTTTGCAAATGGATGCCCCCAACAAAAGCGCAACGCCACTGTTTTGCATTAAAAATTTCAAAAATGACAAAAATTGCTCCAAATTTCTTGAAATTTGGCATGAGTGATCCTTGTTAGGTGCTTTGCTGGGCCAATGATGCTTCAGCCAAGATCTTGAGTTTATCTTGCTCTTTTTTTCTCCTCAAAGCTCTTTTTAGCTTAGCCTTTAGCCTCTTTGTCCTTGCATTACAAATCTTTTTCCTAGATGATCAAATCATTGACACTCCTTGGATTTTGAGCATCCAAGTCCATGACACTCACCTCTTGTGCCACCTCATGGTCCACAAGGACAAAATCTCCATAATCACTATCCATTGGCTTGATTCACTGTAAATGCGAGTGAGGAAAGAAAGGTAGTGTGGGTGAATGATGAGTATGAAGAGATTTTCAAAAGAAAGGGAATGAGTGGGATGAGGTAGGGATATGAGTGAGATTTGATGTGATATAGGGTTTGAGGGAATAGGGAATATGATTTCAGGGTAGTGTAAAGTTTGTGTATGTGAGGTAGGGTTTGGGAGTTTTATGTGTGGGAAGAGGGTATATGTAGGATAGGGTTTATATGGGGGGTAGGGTTTAGGGATAGTGTAGGGTTGGGGAAATTTGTATGAAGGGATGAGATCTAGGGAAATTTATATGAGGGAATAGGGTTTTAGGGGAACAACCAATGGATGAGATATGACAACAATCTATGAATGAGCTTTAAAGTATATGTGAGGATTTGGTGAAAATTAGGGTTTGGTTTTTGATAAACACAATTACCATAGACGGATGCAAAAAACCCTTTTTCAACAAGAATAATTGTGTTACTTACTTGTTAAGAGGAAAATTTGGAGAATTGAGGCAAATTGGAGTGATTTGGAAGAGTTTGACAGGTGCGCAATTCCTTTTCTATGCGCAGTGCCATTGTAATTTTACATTGGAAACCTGCCACAGGTGCGCAGTGCCTTTTCTATGCATAGCGCCGGTTGTCAAGTGCGCAACGCCTTTTTGCAGACCACTTTTGGAGGCCTTCCCGGTGTCCAAATTGGGCCTGTGATATCTCGTTGGAAATCTGATTGAGTCTACTTTCCAACACAACTTGAATGTTTCAATTTGGAGTTCATTTGCCCTGTCAAAAGTCAAATCTCCCAAGATTGGTCAAAATGTGTAAAATGAGGCTGCCTAAATGCAGAGTGCTGTTGCAGTCAACTTTTGAAGGACTTCCTCAACTCCAAGTTGAGCTCATGATAGCTCATTGGAAATATCTTTGTGTCTAGTTATATTTGACTCATCAAACAAGTCATTTGGCCAACCAAGCTAGGAGAAATCTTGATTTTCCCAAGGCCACTCCAGAAGTACATCAATTCTCTTGAGGCAAGTGTATTTTTGACATTTCTCTAAAACCATGACACCTGTGTAAAAAGTGAAGGAGTGTTTTCTTCCTTGTCCTATTATGGACAAAAACCTCTCTCACTTGTTCCAAATTCATTTTTTCTTTCTCAGAAACATCATTTGAGTAAAACCTATCCCGATGTGTGGAACAAGGGATTTGTCGAAATGAAGTGAAATGAAGGGGATAAGGGGCTTATAAATTCTTGAGAAAGTTTTGGGAAGTAGGGAGGGATGTTAGGAAGTAGGTAGAAGTGGAATTTCAAATGTTGAGTGAGGGGAAAGGGTTCAAAAGGGAAAAACACAGGCCTAGCCTAGAAAATTATCAAATTGTGGTAAGAAACTAGGGTTTGTGCGAAAATGAGAAATTTGAGAGATATCAGTGATGGGAAGTGTTTAATAAGGCACATTAAGGATAGGGGAAGGTGTATGAACATCAAGATACAATATTTGTTGATGATTTGATCATCTAAGAGAAATTACCTTCAAAACCCTAGGAGAGGGAAATGAGCCTTACCCAAGTACAACTGAAGCATGAACAAGGTGTAAAATGACCCATTGGAACTTGAAATGATGATGACAACTCTTTGAATGATGGTACACTCAGCTAAATGGTGACATGGACCGACACTTGGAAAACTTTGGAAGGAGTGAAAACAAACCTTAGACCTAATACCTAGTGACCAAAGTTTTCTTGAAAACTCATTGAAATGACAAAATTTGACTTTGACACTCTAAGACCACTTTGTAAGAGCATATTTGATCACTGGTGGAAGGTTTCAAAGACTGACACTAACACCACCTATCAAGAATAAGTCATCAACATATAATACCAAAATTAGGGGCATACCTTGGATAACTTTGAAGTAGAGATTTAGATCGACATTGCTTCTCATAAATCCAAGCTTCATCGAGTAGCTATCAATGCCGACATACAAAGCCCTAGGGGCTTGCTTCAATCCATAAAGTGTTTTCTTCATCTTGCATACATGAGTCTTCTTGTCATGCTCCTCAAAGCCCTATGGTTGCTCAACATATACTTCTTCCTTGAGAATGCCATGTAGAATGCAGTCTTCACATCCATTTGGCGAAGTGTCCATCCTTGGCTAGCAGCAAAAGCAACGATAGATCAAATGGTAGTATAGCGGGAAACGAGTACAAAAATTTCATCATAGTCCTCTCCCGCTTTCTAGGATAAACCTCTAGCCACAAATCTTGCCTTGTATCCCTTTATAATTCCATCCACATAATCTTGTATAACCATTTAGAAGTCACAACAGACTTTCCTTCGGGTCTCAGAACCACTTCCCATACATCGTTATTCATGATAGGTTCATATCCTTCAGCCATGACATCCTTCCATAATTGTTCTTTCACTACTTCTTCAAAGGTGTGTGGTTCAACTTGTATAATGTTGCTAATTGCTACAACATATCCATGAAATCGACATGGCTTCTTACTCTCCCTGAAAGTTCCTCTTACAACAACATGTCTCTCAACATCGTGTAAAGTGTCATGAAGCCATAATGGTCTTTTCCTAGTGGGAGGATCACATGGAGGGAGATCCAAATGTTGAAATTTCTAAGTATTATCCGTTAGAAATTCTATCTATATTCTCTGGTTTATTTCTCCTACTTGTTAACTACGAACAAGCTATTTGAACATATAAATACTGAAATAAACACAATACAGTCTCAACCATCTATTGATCAATTGCTAAAAGAAATAGCAAACAAACAAGTGACCGTTATTTTTGGACAACTCATCCCTGGAAAAACCCAACTTGGGAATACCGGTGCAACAATTCTGAGGGTTATTTTATTATGCAGTATTTCTGAGTACAACTAGGTGCCAAACTGGCTCACCCGACAGAGAAAATAATTCGGCAATAATACCTCTCTATTCGGAAGCAGATATTCGGAAAGTCTGTCCCCCAAAACCCTCCCCAACATAATCTTCAGCCCATCTTCAACCCACCTAGCCTTTGTGTTAGCCCGAAACCCTCTGTGTCAACCCTATGAGGCATTGCGTAGCCTCTGCAACCCTTTGCGTCACTCCTGTAGCCTTTGTGTGGATGAAGCAAGCGCTTCTGGCCTTTGCGCAATCCCTTCTACCTTTGCGTGGCTCCCTCTGGCTAAATGTCTGCCTCTTTCTGCTTCTGCATTGGTTTCTCAACACTATCTCTACCTCTTTGTCTCGTACTCACTGCCCATCATTGCAAAGGATCACTGATTCAATTTCTCTTAGCAAACCCGACTCTAGAAAATCGAATGACTGATCACTCTGGTGCGTTCTTCAACTGACCCTCAAGCCTCCTCTTATGCTTTTCCTATTGGTCCTTCAACGACTGAGATCACATCTCTAATCAACGGCTAAGATTAGATTTGGCTTGATCCATGTCATTTGGAACCTTCTCACCCAGTTTTATATTAATACCCATTAATATTTTATTTTTCCTAAGTTTAGACTTAGGAACTCCATTAAAAATGTTAATTATTTTAATATCTCCTAAACTGGGTAGAATCTGTCCAAACCATTTCTAGGTCTTGGAGATCTCATGTTCTTTAGCCTCTCCACCAATATTCATGGCTAGAGCACATCTGATGTTACTCCAAATCAACACTCCCTCTTAATGAGGATTGTGCTCTAGTAATACTCTACAGTGAACATCACTCTAATTATATGGTACTGGTACCTGTGTTAATGCTAGACCTCCCTGCCCAACATCCTATGCACTGCTGCATCCTGTACTGCTACCCATGGCCCCTCCACTACCACTCATCCATACAACAACTCCCTCTGCATCCATGCTGCTACTAGTCCTTTCTCCCAACACTACATCTACACTGCAACCCCTTCTCATCATGTTGCATTGTGCTACTGCACTACAACTCAGTTACTGAGAAGTAAGTAAATGATCCGCCCAACCACTGACATCCCCATCAGGCTAGAAACACTCCCGATGCTGAAGCTCTCTCTGTCGTTATCACGTGCTCCCTCTACTGCCTCTGGGCTGCTGCAACAACTCCTTGTCTCTCGCACCGCTAAACGCCTCTCTGTGCCATCCTGCACTGTTGCAACCCTCTCTGTGCCTCTCGCACTGTTGCAAGCCTCTCTGCACTGCCTAGGACTACTGCACTATAGCATTCTCTACCACTTCATCCGCATCTGTTTCTACTGACATCTGTTATCCTGCTACTTCTCACTTCGGGGCTCCCGTAGCAAGGTATGATCCAGAAGTTTAGGTACCTCAAAGATCCTTCCCCTCATTGCCTATAGTCCTCTTGACTGCATCTCGATATCTCCCCACCTCTTCTCTATAGGTACATGAGTACTCATGGCACAATCATCTTCCTCCTCTACCTCCTTTTCCGCCTTCACTGGCGCTGCCTTGGAGGTAGACACCTCTCCGTTATTCTTCTTCCTCAGACACTAGTTCTCATAATGCCCCAGTGCCCCATAGTTGAAGCAATTTATCTTGGAGAGGTCCTTTTTATTCCTCTTCTCTTGCTTCCCTGCAGATGCCATAGCTGCATCCTCTTCCTCCTCTTTCTTAATCTAGACTACTTTGCTACTACTTCCCGTCTTGGACAACCATCTGATCTCTTCTTGGCGAAGAGCTGCCCACAATTCTTCCCAATCTAGAAGATTAGCCCTACCCAGAATACTCTGGAAAAATGTCTCCCACTTCTCGGAGACTGCGTTTAGGGTGGTTCTCACCATCAACTCCTGATCTGGTGTGGCCCCTATGGAAGACAGTTAGTCCTGGATCTCCTTCAATCTGCCAAGGAAGTGATCTATCTGGTCCCCCTTCTGCATCTGGTATGACCGCAGTTAATTCTCTAGTAACATCTTCCTCTGCAGAAAAGTATGTTGGTACAACGTCTTCAAGGCGTCCCACATTTCCTTTGTTGCCTCCTTCTTGGAAATATGTTGGACCACATGATCCTTGACACCATCAAGGATTATGCATTTCACCTTGGCCATTGCTTCCTTGTACTTTTCATTGTCAGTTGGGTCAACTGGGATAGCCACTATTCTCAAGGCGAAGACCTTGATGCGATGTCTATCTAGAATGGACAGGATCCCGTGCTTCTAGATGACAAAGTTAGACACCCTGTCCAACCTATCCTGATCCCTCAGTGCTTTCATGGCCATCTCTCTGCTCTTCCTTTCGACTCCTCCGAGTCTCTACTTCCCTCTGGAAGTTCTCTCTTTGACTCCCTCTAAGTCTCTACTTCCTGTCTGGAAGTTCTCTGCTAGACTCCCTCTGAGTCTCGATTTCCATCCTGGAAATCCGTCTGCCAAACATCGAGTCACACCTCTCCGATCTCCTATGCACCTACAACACTAATATGGATTTCTTGGCTAGAAATCTGCCTAGGTAGCGACTCCCTCTACCTTGGTTTTGCCCTGTTAGGTACTGATATGTCTCGGCAGCAACAACACCCCACCAACTTCACTCCCCGCACTCTGCCCACAGCTTCATATGCCCCAACAACTGAAGGACTGAGCCTCTAGGCTCTGCGCAATCCTAACACTGGCTGAAATGCTTCCCAAGCCAACTACGTCAACCCTCCTAGTCTCTGTGTGGATCTTTGTGAGTCTTTTCCACCCTCCTCAGCCTCTGCGCTGGCCTCTCTCTAGACCTAACTGATGACACAGTCCCTCTGCGTCAATCCTTCTCTGCCGCTTTCTGCAAGGAGCAACTTCTGCCCCCTCTAGACAACTATTTCTGTTGCAAATGCTCTGCTTCAACTGGTGCCTTCAGCTCTACTGTGATCTGCAACCCTCTGATACCATGTTGAAATTTCTAAGTATTACCCATTATAAATTTATATGTATTCTCTGGTTTATTTCTTCTACTTGTTAATTGTGAACAAGTTATTTAAACATATAAATACTAAAATAAACACAATACAGTCTCAACCATCTACAGATCAACAACTGAAAGAAATAGCAAACACACAAGTGACACCATTATTTTTAGACAACTCGTCCTCGGGAAAACCCAACTTGGGAAAACCAGTGCAACAATTATGAGGGTTATTTTATTATGTAGTCTTTCTGTGTACAACTGGGTGCCAAACTGGCTCACTCGACAGAGAAAATAATCTGGCAGTAATACCTCTCTATTCGGAAGTAGATATTCAGAAAGTATACCCCACGAAATCCTCTCCGGCACAATTTGAAGCATAGTGCCAGCCCACCTGGCCTATGTGTTAGCCTAAAACTCTCCGCGTCAGCCCTTTGAGGCACTGCGCAACCTCTATGGCCCTCTGCGTCACTCTTGCAGCCTCTACGTGGATGACGCATGCCCTTCTGGCCTCTGTGTGGCTCCCTCTAGCTCAACATCTGCTTCTCTTTGCTTCTGTGTTGGTCTCTCTGCACTATATCTACCTCTTTGTCTCGTACTCACTTCCCCTCGCTACAACTGATCACTGATTCAGTTTCTCTTAGCAAACCCTGCTCTAGAAAATTGAATCACTGATCACTCTAGTGTGTTCTCCAATTGACCCTCAAGCCTCCTCTTATACTTTTCGTGTTGGTTCTTCAGCGGCCGAGATTACATCTCTAATAAATGACTACGATTAGATTTAGCTTGATCCATGTCATTTGGAACCTTCTATCCTAGTTTTATATTAATACCCATTAATATTTTATTTTTTCCTAAGTTTAGACTTTGGAACTCCATTAAAAATATTAATTATTTTAATATCTCATAAATCGGGTAGAATCTTCCCAAACCATTTCTAGGTCTTGGATATCTCATGTGCTTTAGTCTCTCTACCAATTTTCATGTCTAGAGAACATCTGATGCTACCCCAAATCAACACCAAAGTGTCCATGGGTTCCATGGTGTTATGCGAAATTTATGATTGCAAACAAAGGTGAATTCCCTAAACCTAGTGGACTAGTCTACAACAACAAAAAACAAATAATATAGAATTTTCCTTAGAGAAGTTAGAGAGTGGGAAAGAGGCCTACCTCAAATTTTTAGTCTCGTTCCTCCTCGCTGGTAAGCTCCAATTGTAGCTCCAATTACTGTAATCAGAACCTGCACACACGACTAAAACAAGCAAAGGATCTACAACGACCAAGTAGCATAACCTAACATCTCCATTCAATGAATCAATAAGGCATTGAAATACATGAATGCATACACAACACAACACATATAGGGAAACAAAAAACTCTTTGTATTAATAGAAATAGGAGAGAGTTTACAACCATAAATAGTAACTAATCTTGTAGAAGTCTCCCCAAGTTGACTTGTACTTCCTTGTCACAAAGAACACCTCAATATCAACCCTAAATCATGAAGATGATGACTCCTTTAGGTTCAACGCAACAACATAAGGGCACAATCAATCTCCAAAAGGAAACCCTGAAGTTATGGGTGGTTGTAAATTTATAGGATAAGGATGCTAGTTTAGGATTTACCATAATGGGCTTGAGATCCACATATGATGGGAGGATGAGCTCAAGGGATAAGAGGTGAAGTATTCAAGGTAGGAGCAAATATGATTCGAGCTCTTATCCATGATAAATTGTTAAAACAACCCTTGGAAGCTTCAAAATATTTTTTAATTTTCCCGAATTTCTAGAATCAGCACAGCTACAAGAGGGAGCAACCAATGCTGACAAACAATGGTGTAGAAGGAAGCAACCAACGCTGAATGTAGGTGGCTAAAGGGAGAGGGTGTGTTGGGGCTAAAAACATTGATTCTGAGTTATTAATCCCAGGAATGCGTACTTTTTGGAAAGGTCATGCTTAGGGTTTTGTGAAGGGATGACGACAACATGTTCATGGATGTTGATTGGTCCAATTTGCAGGCCTATTGACCAGATGTGACAAAATGACCTATAACATATTTCCCCCTAAAGTACAAAGTTTGAAACAACAACTAATAACTGAAGTGCTTTACCTTGTGACAAGTCCGGATCAAGACAACTAGTCGAGATCATAATTTGTTACAATACATTTTCATCAAGATATCTCTGCTGAGGGAGGCATACCCATGCTCAACAAATTAGTTAACATTACATGTACAATGATCAAGAAGTCGCGTCCACTGATGACAAATAGTGGACCCATGCTTGTACGACTCTCTGTATTGATCTGAAATTGGATCCTTGAACTCTCTTAAAGCTACCCGAACTCTGTAAAAACTCATAACGAAGTTTAAAGTCTTATGGATGTCAAAGCCTATCAGAAATAACCTCTGAACAACGACAATTTGCAGCCAGCACAGAGCAACGAGGACCTTCGGTCAAAGCGCATTGACTGGTGGCCCATGGGGACTTTGCATGGTGCAAAAATGGCAGTTAGGAGGCTCAAACCAGAAAACGGAGGCTGTTTCTGATGCGTGATTAGCAGCGCAAAGCGCTAATCGCGCATCACTGGGAAAAATCCCTCGAGAAGGAAGAGCCCTGAGCGCTCGGTCACAAGGGAAACCAGAGAACCGTGGGAAAAGCGCTGGAAACAGATGGCGGGTCTCCTGCTCCAAAATTGGCGATATATCAGAGGCGTTTCAGGCGGTAAGCAGGTTTTCCAGAAGACCCAACGATGCCATATAGTGAATGACGCATGTCCGGTGGATGAGAGAGAAAACCGCTCTCATCGCGGGCTAATGTCTGAGCAAGTCATCCGTGCGATAACCATCGGATCTAGAGGCCCCAGATCTAACGGCGGAGATTGCACCAGATGGAAGACTGGACCCGATAGAGAATTAGGCTACGACGCATAGAGGTTTGAAATCTAATGTCGACGATGAGTTGGCAGAGATTCGTGTTCCACGGGAATTCTTGGAGTAAATGGAAATAACGACCGTTTCAAACGATCGATTGTTTCTGGTGAACCTGACACTTATCCGTTACAGAATAGGTGGCCGCTTCCCTGTGAGGTGATGCAGTGACTGTAACAGCCAAAAGAAGGGATTCGAACAGTTGTGAGACAGATTGGCCTTAAGCCAAGAACAGAGAGAACAGTAGGGGAGAGAGCAAACGAAAAAAAACCACTAAATGCACAGAGAGTTTGGGGGAGTCACTCGGAGGTCGAGTGGAAAAGCTAGAGAGCTCAACTGACAACAGGATATTGTTGTTGGAGTTACTTGGAAGTCGAGCGACTCACAGAGGCATGTAAAAGGCCGGGAGAAAGAGCTTAGAGAAGCCAGAGCCAAGAGCCAGAGTGACTGCGAGAGCTGAGAGCCAGAACTAGATCCAGAGCCAGAGAGCCAGAGCCAGAGCCACAAAGCCAAAGCTAGAGTCAGAGCCACAGCCAGAGCAAGAGCCAGAGCCATAGCCAAGAGCCAGAGCTAGAAAGCCGAAGAGCTCCAAGAGCCAAGGGATAAGATGTTGTTCTGAGCCCAATGTTCATGTGTAAAACATTGGAGTTGAGTGTAGGCAGTTGTAAAAGAACAATTGCCATAGTCCCAGAGAGCCTAATTGATTTGATTAGAGCTCAAGGAGATGTAGCCCAAGATATCAGGGTGAACTCCATATTAAACTGTTGTCTTATGTGTTTGTTTGTTTGTTTGTTTGTTTTTATGGTTGCTTCAACTACTGTTATATGCATTTATATATCAATTTAAGTACCTTCCCATATCAGCACAAACAACAGATTTTAAAGTAAATAATCAACTAAAAACAAATACAAGCATACACCCATATTTTCAAGCATTTCTTATTTCCGCATTGGTTGATCAAATAGACTTGGGAAAATTTAAAACTTTGGAATTGGGAGAGGTTCTTGTAAGTTGGACAAGAAGCCTAAGAGCCCCATCTTCAAATCAGGTGGTATCAGAGCTTAAGATTGATTAACCCCACCTTCAAACAAGGTTGTATCAAAATACTTGATTGATAGGGCAAAGATTGCTTGTCTAAAAAGTGTTTGGACAGTCAAGGATTGATTGTCTCATCGATTGTATGCTTGGTTGCAGACTGACTATTGTTTGAGTTTGCAGAGGTGAAGGGAAAGCTAGTGATAGCTCAGTTTAGGAAGGACAAGAAGGAAGAAGGGTTGAAGGCATTCTTCTATCCCAAAGGACCTCAAGGTGATCCTTGAAGCATAAGAGGTTGTTGCAAAAGGTTGCTGAATAAGCTCTTTAATAATCTTGTTTGAAGTTCTTTTATGCATTTTGAAAATGACAAGTTCTACAAGTGAGTTCTAAAATTCTTCTTGCTCCCAAAGTTCCTTTGATGGAGACATGAAGCAAGACTTGTTTACCATGATGGATATGGTGAGAGAAATTTATGAGGTGGAAGGAAGAGCAACATACTTAGAGAGTAGTTGAATTCCTTGGAGGAAGAGAAGCAGATGCTTTCTGACAAATTGCAGGAAATGGAGAGGCAACTTCATTATTGCAAATATGAACCTGAAAAGGATGCATGAGTTGGAGTCACAACTCTTTGTTGCCAAAGAAGCCTTGGCCAAGTATAAGCTTGAAGAAGAGGTAAACCATTTCTGTTTGTCTTCAAATTCTTCTAAGAATGCTTATATTGGTTCTTTTGAAAAACATACCAGAGGCATAGGTTCCAAGCTAATGTCCAAGATGGGTTATGAAGGAAAAGGATTGGGAAAACATGCACAAGGTATTGTTGAGGAAAGGCCTAAGTATTTGGGTCTTGGCTATGGACAGTCTTATGGAGAGAGTTCCAAAGTTGCTAAGAAGACCATTGAAATAGTTCCAAAAAGGAGTTTCATTGTAGGTCCTCTTCCTCAGAAGTGTGAGGATTGTGTTAAGGAGGAATGCAATAGCTCGAAACATCATTCACAGGATGCAGGTGTTCAGAATCACACACTTGAACAAAAGAGTTGTGGAAACTCTGACATCCTTGAAGAAAGTGATAGTGTTCCAAAGGGAGCTACGCCTTCATTTGTCTCACCTCCTCCTGAAGGCAATAAAGGTGAAAGAGGTAGGTATAAATTTGGTTCTAAACACATTCCTTTTGACTTTGTAAAGCATGGAAAAAGAATTGCATGTTCCTTTTGTGGTTTGGATAACCATTATGTTTCTAGATGTTGGAAGAGGATGACCACATATAGGAAACTTTTGAAGGAAAAGAAGCAAGCAACCAAAGGTCCACAGGACAAGACAAATCATGTTGTCAAAAGGATGCACGTGTGTTGCACTTACTGCCATAAGCAAGGGCATCTTGCTAAAAGGTGTTCGAGTTTGAATCCAGCACCGCTTGCACCAAAGCTGAAGGAGAAAGTGGAAAAAGAAAATGGCAGGGATGGAAATAAAGATTCCATGATTGATGTGGTTCAGGATGATTCACATATTGATGTTGATGTGCAAACAAAGGAGGGATCTTTGAAATGGATTGATAAGAAACCGTTAGAATTCTTATCCAATTAAAGCTACATGTCTAGTGATGCATCTGTTTGCATTTCTTTATGGAATAAATGCAAGTTGTAGAGTCTTACCAAAATGGTAAATAGAAAGAAGTTGAGTAGGAAACTCACTTTATTGCTGCAACAATATGTTCATTTTAGATTCGGAAGTACAGTGTGCTTAAGCGAAAGTTGATAGATGGAATGCATGCCTGAGCATGAGATGCATGTGATGCTAGCTTGGGAGAAGTTAAAATAGAGATAAGGATGAAGTGTTTCATCTTTTGGAAAAGAGTCCTAAAGGTCTTTTTCCTACATGCTCGACTTGAAGGGTCATTTGTTGTAAAGGCATGTTTCATTGACTTGTCATTTGTATGTAGAAGTAATACATGGAAGGGTTCACAAGATGTGAAATCTGTTTCTTTGTTGAAGCAGGACTTAGCCCATGCAGTTGTTGTCTGTATGCCTACTGTTGTTAACAATTGTTGTTGGCAGCTTTTCAAACAGGTACAAATGAAAGTTTTGTGGAGCAGATGTACTTCGCATTTGTTTAAGCCACCTTGGATCAAGGATCAAGGCAAAGAAGTTCAAACTACCTTCTGTAAACTTCATAGCAGAAGTTCTGCATGAAGTCAAGGATGAAAACAGTTCTTCCCAAAATGACCAACCCATCCAAGAAGGGAAGTGGTTAAAGATTTTGGCTCAGAGGCACTATGCAAAGGCAAGTGTAGGGAGGCTAAAAAAAGAGGGTGTTGTTACTCTCATTTACTGCTTAGATCAGTATATCAGTCTTTTGGTGGACCAAAAGTTCTTTTAGTGGGAAGGCGTGATCCGAAATTGGATCCTTGGACTCTCTTAAAGCTACTCGAACTCTGTAAAAACTCATACCAAAGTTTAAATTCTTATGGATGTTGAAGCCTATCAGAAATAACCTCTGAACAACGACAATTTGCAGCCAACATAGAGCAACGAGGACCTTCGGTCAAAGCGCATTGACCAATGGCCCATGGGGACTATGCATGGCACAAAAATGGCAGTTAGGAGGCTCAAACAAGAAAATGGAGGTTGTTTCTGATGCGCGATTAACGCATCACGCATCACTAGGCAAAACACCTCGAGAAGGAAGAGCCCCGAGTGCTCAGTCACAAGGGAAGCTAGAGAATTGTGGGAAAAGCGTTGAAAATAGACGATAGGTCCCGCGCTCCAAAACCAACGGTATATTGGAGGAATTACGACTGCTAAGCGGGTTTGTCAGAAGACCCAACAATGCCATACAAAAAATGACGCATGTCCGGCGGATGAGAGAGAAAACCGCTCTCATCGCAGGCTAACGTCCGAGCAAGTCATCCACGTGATAAGAGTGATAACCATCGGATTTGGAGGCCCCAGATCTAACGACAGAGATTGCACCCGATGGGAGACCGGACCCGACGGAGAATTAAGCTACAGTGCATAAAGGTTTGAAGTCCGACGTGGATGATGAGTTGGCAGAGATTCATGTTTCGCGAGCATTTTTGGAGTAAACGGAAATAACGGTCGTTTCAAACGATCGAGTATTTCTAGTGAACCTTACACTTATTTGTTATGGAATAGGTGGCCGATTCCCTGTGAGGTGATGGAGTAACTGTAACAGTCGAAAGAAGGGATTCGAATAGTCATGAGACAAATTGGCCTTAAGCCAAGAACAAAGAGAATAGTAGGGGAGAGAGCGAACAACGAAAAACCATTGAATGTGCAGAGAGTCTAGGGGAGTCACTCGGAGGTCGAGTGGAAAGGCCAGAGAACTCAACTGACAACAGGATATCACTGTTAGAGTTGCTTGGAAGTTGAGCGACTCACAAAGGCATGTAAAAGGCCGGGAGAAAGAGCTTAGAGAAGCTAGAGCCAAGAGCCAGAGTGAGCGCCAGAAGCGAGAGCTGAGAGCCAGAACTAGAGCCAGAGCCACAGAGCCAGAGCTAGAGCCAAAGCTAGAGTCAGAGCCATAGCCAGAGCAAGAGCAAGAGCCAGAGCCAAGAGCCAGAGCTATAAAGCTGAAGAGCTCCAAGAGTCGAGGGATAAGATGGTGTTCTGAGCCTAATGTTCCTGTGTAAAACATTGGAGTTGAGTGTAGGCACTTGTAAAAGAACTATTGCCATAATCCCAGAGAGCCTAATCGAGTTGATTAGAGCTCAAGGAGATGTAGCCCAAGATATCAGGGTGAACTCCATATTATACTGTTGCCTTATGTGTTTGTTTGTTTGTTTTTTTTTTTTTTAATGGATTCTTTAACTATTGTTATATGGATTTATATATCAGTTTAAGTACCTTCCCAAAATAGCATAAACAACAGATTTTAAAGTAAATAATCAGCTAAAAACAAATACAAGCATACACCCATATTTTCAAGCATTTCTTATTTCCGCATTGGTTGATCAAATAGACTTGGGAAAATTTAAATCTTTGGAAGTGGGAGAGGTTCTTGTAAGTTAGACAAGAAGCCTAAGAGCCCCATTTTCAGATCATGTATGATCATAGCCATCATACTTTTTAATCTTGTATTAATCTTGAAATCACAACCCAAATGGATGAAACTAAATTGGTGTCTTCTTTCTCATTCACTCAATCGTCCAATGTACAAGTCTAACCATGCAAATAAATGGGCTAGAGTCGAACATGGTAGACACCATATAATTACCAGCCAATGATGTAAGATGTTAACAGACGTGAGAGAAACCACCGATGATGTTAATGGTTCTCAAGGTATCAAAGTACATTCCATATGGTGTGAATGAATGAGTTGAAGTCAGAAACCAAATAGAATCTTTTAGTCGAAGGCCAATGATGAAACCTATCATTGAGAGTGAGGAAAATTTCCATTGATGTATGCAAGCCCCAAGGTACCAATGAGAGTTTCTAGGTCAAATTCCTGAATAATGAGTTGATGTCGACAAGAAGTTATTCCTCGCAGGGGGCCCTTGATGTATCCCCCATCAATGACACGAAATAGGTATCAAGATTTGAGATAGAATGATGTTGATGTGGAACTGGTTCATGAACGATTAGACATGAATGAATGCATAGGAGTATCATAGAAGATATCAATTGAAGGACCTCTCTTGAACATGTCAGCGACACTGAATGGAGTTGGCAACATTGACCCAAAACCAAATATAGAGGCTTTAATATGGTGTGATGAACCAAAAATCCAATAATATTTTCTCAACCCAACAGTCATGGAGATGAAGTAAAAAAGTGTCATGTTCAAGAGCGACTCAAAGGCGAAGTACCCTTTTTTTCCAATTTCTCCAACCATTTTTGGTTTGTATCTCTTTATTTTTTTACAAGCTTGAGGAGGATAACATATTCTTGATTTGTAAGTTCATCCCTCAGATGAATCCCTCTGATTATTTTTAATGAACCTTGAGAAGGAGTGGTTTGGTCTTGTCATGTTCGATGAGTCCATCATTGTTTGATGTTTTTATGAGTCCAACGGAGGCATAACTTGACTCCTTTTTCATGTTTAGAGAGTTTGAAAGAAGAGGCGAAAAATAAAAATCCAAAGGTTCCTTTTTGTAAATAGTCTCTTGAGTTCGAAAATGTAGAAAACGACACTCATGAGAACCTTTTAGCCATGTTTGACTAAGGTATTCATTTTTCGTAAATAGTCTATTCTAGTTCGGAAAAAGGTTAAACTTATACTAGCATACATATTTTCATTTACTTTAACGAGTTCAAAAATACAAGTGCTCGACAATCTTTTCATGTTTAGGGAGTCTGAAAAGCATTGAAAGAGGACTCTAGGTGGTTCCTTTTTCATGAGTTTACAAAGCCCGAAAAAGTGATAAAAGTATGCTCCATGGTCAAAATGATTTGTTTAACTCAAAAACATCATTATTTTCCTCTAATAGCTATTAACTTGCTCATAACATCAGTAAAAGATTAAAAATATATGATACATGGTAAAATTAGGTAAAATTTATGTCAAAATAATAAAATATAATTCAATATTCATAAAAATGACCATAAATAGGTGAAAAGTAACTTCATTTTTACTATTTCACATTTTACCTCTTCATGAGTGAGCTTTGAGTGCATTTTCCACCCGATCTTCAATAGTTAATTGCGACCAATCCGATGGATCATTTTCGGTGTTGTCACTTCGACTTAGGAGATCTTACCTTCCTCTTTATTTTTACGGTTCCGGTTATTCATTTTATGCATTTTTTTTCAAGTTTTGAGTGACTTAGGGCTTTAATTTCTCACCCTAGCAATGTTGAAAAAGTGTGCTGGGCCAGTAAAAGTTTAATTGCGGAGAGCATTGCAGTGCACTATTTCCCTTTAGTATAATGCACTGGGCATATTTTGAAAAATTGTTTTGTTCCCTCACTCAAATTTCTCTCATATTTTTGCATGGATTTATTTTAATGATTTCCCTTGCCATGTTTCAGGTATCCATCAGAACAAGATGGATTTAATTTAGTGAGTAAGAGAAAATGAAGTCTAAGACATGGATTATGCGAATGATCCAACAACCATCCAGGCATTGAGAAACCATGGGATTCTCAAGTTCTTTTGGCTTCCTTGGATGAGACAATAGATGGAACTATTGGAGTATCTTGTTAGGGCCTGGGATGTGCAGGCACAATCCTTGAGGCTTGGAGCACATATGCTCAACATACATGTGGAAGGCATATATTTCTTAATAGGTTTATTGAGGATAGGTTCTCCTATATCGCTATATGGTTCGAGAAGGGGTGGAGAAATTGTCAAGGATTATATTGTTGCACACTATAGAACTCGATGCCAGCCAACAAAAGATGGGAAAATCGAGATAAAGGATGTGGTTCGTTTGCCTCTCAGGATAATCCTTTTCATCATTACTAGATTGGACAACAACACTAGCTTGCATGTGGCTAACATGTCCCAAATGCAATACACATTAGAGTGCGTAGAACCTACAATGTTCAACTGGAGCGAGGAGGTATTAGCAAACATGAAGGATTAACTCACCAAAGAAAAAAATGGGCGATTGAAAAACTTTGGGTATGGTTCCATTTTGATCTCATTCGATTTGGAGAGGATTCTGTTACTCTGTCCACAACATATCTCACTCGAGCTTCCATGAGTTTCACATCTGTCTTCTTTCGATGGTTGTTTATGTAGCTCATTATGTTGAAGACTATCCATATGCTGAGATGGACTACCATGGAGATCCAAAGATCATTCTACAAGATCATTTTGATTTTTGAGTTTTACAATTTTCTTTTGGTATTTTCATGTATCCAAGACTAACTGTTGATTTTTACATGTAGATAGTGGAATCGTTCAACCAATGGGTTCATCCTATCTTTAGTGTCCTAGAGACCCACAAAAGGCACAAATTGGAGTACATGTAGTAGGGCCACAAAAGGTGTTACATGATCTCAATGTGGCTGAGACTCTTATAGAGTTCGAGCAAAATGTCGAGGGATTGACTCAAGGCATTCTAGAGACTAGGGTCAATTAGATCCCTATGAAACTGCAACACCATACTATTGAGGTGCCTGAGTGTATTAATCAAGTATTGTGCAAAGTAGCTTGTGCAATTGTTTGTTACCATGAGCACCATCAGGATTAGTCTACTAGGAGGCTTTAGAGCCATATTTTGACTACATGTATTTTTGATATGGTAGGTCGTGCGGCCATATGTGTCTCGAGCACATCGTTTTGTAAAACCAAACTTTTACATATATGCAACTATCTACCTATCGATGTTTCTCATGTGTTCTATTAACTTGTTCAATATATGTGATGTGAATTGAATTGAATTTACATGTCACAAATGTTTGTCTAAAACATGATTTTCCAATGCATTTGTTAATGTGTTTAGACTTCTAAGATTGCATTGATATTGTATATAATCAAAATGTCTTTCCAGAAGATAGACCCTTCAAAACATACGAAGCGTAGTTGGAATCATAACTGAATAGACATTAGTTAATTTTAGTAGTACAAGTTGTGAGTCAAATATGACAAATATATGATGGATATGATGTGAAATAACATCAGATAATAACTCAATCACTACACTATACTCAACGATGTTATTTGTAGAGAAAATATTACAAATCCCTTATAAACTCACTAACTTAGAATGATCCATGTGGATATTGGTGGCCACCCGCCTATTCCACTTGGACCCCCACCATTGTTTCTTTCAGTTTTTTAGTTTCCTTAATTGTAGCACAATTTACTATCTTTGGCAGTTTTTTGGGTCCTAAACTTCTGGAGCCGTTTTGAGGCCCTAAATGACATTTTCTGGGAAACTAATAGTTAGTGGTTAGTTTCCCAAAAAACGTCGTTTAGGGTCTCAAAACGATTTTGGAAGTTCAGGACCCGAAAAACTACCAAAAATAGTAAATTGTGCTATAGTTAAGGAAACTGAAAAACTGACAGAAACAATGGTGGGGGTCCAAGTGGAATAGGCAGGTGGACACCAATATCCACTTGGATCATTCATCCCCCCTTAGGAATCAATGTTCCCCATTGCGTTGAGTTCCTCCATGAAATGAGGAAACTTTTGCTGAACTCAGTCCCTGTTGAGCCACTTGCCCTAGTGAAGGAGTTGGCCTACTTTGACAACTCGATATAGTTGGACTCTTTGTTGTCGGGTGTTCTTGATCTGTGTGTCCATGATCCGATCAGTTGTGGTTTGTTCCATGCAGTCTGGATTTAATTTTGTAGGTGTGAGCTATTCTGCAATGTCTAATGTGTCCAACAATGGTGGGAAGTATGGTTAAAAGCGGTCCACATTGAACACCTAGGTGTAGGCCAAGGAATGGGGGAATGCTGAGCTCAAATGAATTGTCTCCCACAACCTTGGTAATGGTGTAAGGACCATATAAGAGTGGTCTAAGTTTCCGATAGGCTCCGGTAAGGCGTTCCTTATGCAAATGCAACCAGACTTTGTCGCCCACCTGAAACTTGTGTGGCACCTGATGTTGATCATGTCGCTGCTTGTACGTAGCATTTGATTTCTCTAGAATGTCGTGGACCTATTGGAGGATGCGCTGAATGTTCTCAATGAAGTTGTTTTTCTTGTCGACTTCGGATTGGATATGAGTTGAATCTACCTGAGTAGCTGCAAATGGTATGGCCACATCAATGGGACATAATGGTTGGAATCCTAAGCCCACCTGAAAAGGGCTATGGTTAGTTGAGCCATGGAGAGCCTGGTTATAACTATGTTGGACATAGGGGAGGTTCTCATTCCATGTGTGTGGATGCATTGAGTTGTACATGTGCAGAATGTGTATGATCATCCTGTTGACGACCTTTGTCTAGCCACTAGTTTGGGGATAGAAAGTTGTGGACTTAGTGAGCTTGGTGTTCAACATCGACCGGATACTGGACCAAAATGTACTAAGGAACTTGTTGTCCCGATTTGAGGTGATAGACTGTGGGATCCCAAAGTGTATCCACACTCGTTCAAAGAAGAGTTTAGCAGTGGTTTTTGTTGTGATATTCGTCTTGCAGGCCCCATAATGGCCAGCTTCGAGAATTTGCTGATGACCATAAAAACACAGTCATTTCCATGATTAGTAGAAGGAAGGTTGGTGAGCGCAAGTATTACAGCAAGAATGTTGCAACTCCTGGGCTACCAACTTTATTTTTATCAACCTGGTAGTTCGTAACAAACTTGGAAGCGTCGGTGCTATATGCACAAGTACTAGTTCTCACTGCAGGTTGTCACTTGGTCAGTCGGCGTGAGATCACGAGGAGCTCAAGCCAACTTCTATAGATTTCAGAAGAAGCTCTATGTGTGATGAAAGGAAAGAAATATTACTCTATAGATGCTATTTTAACTGCAGAAAGGAGAAAAACTGGAATGTAAAGCAAAACCTAGTAAACCCTAATTAACAAGCTAATGCTACTTTTGCCAAAAACACTATGAAAACCATGAAAGAAATACCATTACCTACTCAAGGAAGTAAACATCTAACCATGCTATTTCTAGAAGTAAATAATCAAAAAACATATTTTTGGATTTTTATGTTTTTTTATATGAATTTAACATGCATCTAATTTATTGTGTGTGAGTGTGGTAGCAAATAGGTGGCATTAGAGGGCGGTTTTGGAGCTTGGGAGGATGTAGGGTGATGTGGATGGGTCTTAGGAGGTCTTAGGTGGCATTCTAGAGGCTTTTCCCCCACTCGGCCTTAAAAAAAACCTATAGTAAAAACTACAGGAGGACACAGGAAAAATATAGGAGGAAAACAAGGGAACTACAGGAGGCCTACAAGAGGAGGTCGAGAGAAATTTTCGCTATTTTGAGGGTGTGAGGGTGGGTGGAAAAGGTGGATGAAGGTTGGAATGAGGTGTTAGGGTGCCTAAGGTCTACCATGAATCACTAGGAGAGAGAAAGATGATTGGGTTTCCTCAAGGAGAGAGGAAGAAGTTCTATGAAAAATGAAGGAAACTAGGGCATAATTGAGATGAGGTTTGGGAGACCTATAGGGCATGGATCAGATGGAGGGTGTGATTGCTAGTAAGCTGGCTTACTACTGGAAGAGATATGTTTCATAGAAACTAACAGTCAACCAAGAAATCAAGCAACCAATGAAATGAGTGCATCCTAGGAAAAACATAGTTTTGCATTAAAATGGCCTAAACTATGATGTATAGAAGGAAATGCTGGGAAATGTTGTAAGAAAGGAAAGCATGCAAAAGGACTATTGAAAATCAGGAAGTGAACATGATAAAGAAGATCTAAAGAAAAGTAAAATTGGACTATCAACCTACTAGAGAGCTGCAAACACTAGAAGTCTTAGGAATGAGGAAAATCTGTGTTTTTGGGGCAACAAGAGAGTCTTTGCCTCAAATCATGGTCCCAGAGGGAGGAAAAAAGGACAAGGCACTATTGCTAGCCTTTTGAATCTTCTCTGCTCACTGCTTAACCTGCTACAGAAAGCACAAATGGAAGCAAGCTACTAAATCATCAAAAGCAACCTATTCTTAACCATAAGAAAAATACATCTAACAACAAACTATTCTACAAACTGAAGTAAATGATACAAATGCAAGTAAAGAGAATCTTGGCTACTTGGATTGGGCCCTAACCCAACAGCTTCAGCCCTCTGAGGTAACTCAGTTCTAGTTCAAAAAGGAATCTATCTTCATTATAAAAAAATAGCAAGATTACATAAAACTGTCATAAAATAGTAAGCTCAAAATTTGGGTAGAGTCTTCCCAAGCAAGAAAGTAGACACTAGTGAGGCCCTAGGCCTCTCTACTTATACATCTAAAGCTACCAACAACTTCCTTAAAATCAGGGGGGCTTGGCTCCCAAAACTTGAGATAACTATCAATCATCTTCCACTTGCTCGGCTACCTTCTAGTGCATGATTCGACTGCTTGTACTGCGAGATGAATGAAGGGGAATTCGAAGTGAGGAGCAATAAATGAGGGGGATTCCCTCTTATAAGTCCTATTCTCTGTCTACTTTGAGTTATTGCTGCAGTTTGACCACTACATCCTTGACTTTGACCTCGAAATCCATCAATAATTTGCATTAAATACATGTTATACCACATAGCATAATAACTAACTCAACTCACCCTATAAGCATAAATATAATTAGAAAATCATACAATAAGCTAAGAGAATGGTTGATTTGACTAGGTTAGGATGTAGAATAATCCCATATAATTACCCATTTATGAGGCTCATCATCACCTTTCTACTGAAGGTGTTGCTCATCCTTTGAGCAACCTAGTCAAACTCTTGGTCTTTCATGGCCCTAGTGGCCTCCCTAGCATTCCGGGCTTCTGATATGATCTGCTCATGTTGTCCATAAAATCCTGCCTTTCTGTCTATGTCCTTCCACTGCTCCTTCTCTTCTTCTTCTCTTCTGCCTTTCAACATTCCTAATATGAGTGGAGGACTCAGTTTGAGGCCAATCCAGTTGACCTTCAGCCTTTGCGTGGAGCGCTTGTACATTGGCACTCTTTTCAATGCCTCCTTCAGCCTCATGGGGGAATGGTATTCTTTGATCTACAAGCTATGGGGTAGGGTGTTCCATTTTCTCATGCATGCATGCACACAATCATCCCCAAGTAGCCTAAGCATATCTTCAAAGTGTGTCATGGCTTGTTCTTGATTGGCTAGATATTTAGGGGCAATTTGGGGGTCATTGGCAAGTAGGTTTTGTGTGCTGATGAGTGCCATAGGATCTGATGGCTAAACTCTTATCACCAATGGTTCATTCTGCTCTTTTATTAACAATCTTTTCATTTCCCCTGCCCTCAATTCTTCATGGTTCGTACATGACACCATGGCCATTAATATTAGATCCCTTGGCTTGGCATTGGGGTCGCACACATTCAGGTCTGTGAGGGCCATGTTGTCTAGATATAACTCTGCCATCTTTGCTTTGTCCTTGAAGGTTCTTTGGTCACACAAATCCATGAACTGCCTGTAGTCTTGGAAAGGAATTATGCCTCTTTGTGCCAAAGTTTTTATTTGGAATTGAAGCCATTAATCCTTCACATAGAGGCCATAAGATTTGGCTGGTGTTATGCATTGTAATGCTTCTATGGATAAGCTGGCCATGTATGCCAAATGAGTCTCTTTCTCCTACAGCTGCCTCCTTAGTAATTCATTCTCATTCTCAAGGTGGCTTCTTGTAATCGCTTCTCTGTCTCTGAGAGCATTCAATTCCCTGCCCATCTCCCTAAGTTTGTCTTCCATGTGGCCAATATCCTCAACTCCCTTGGACTTGGCTATCTGCATCCACCTATGCGTTCTCACTCTCTCTTTTTCTAGTTCAAAAAATAGTGGAATTGCAAATTTCTGTGGGATTATCTTGCCTCCCTCAAGTAGTCTATAATAGGAGTCAATATTAGGCTGGGGGTCAGGTTCTTGTAGCTCTTGTGCTTCCTCTTTCGCCTCTGGCTGTCCTATCTTTTCCTCAAGTTTTTGTGTCTCCTGAAGTTTGGACAATGTCTCCTATAGGACTTTTTTAGCCTCCTATAGGTCGGGTTTGGGGTCCTATAGAATTGCCTTTTCCTTCCATGTAGAAGATCTTGTAGTCCTCCTTTCATAGGTTATGGGTGTCTTGGAAGGAGATTATTTCATCTTGGAAGATGGTGAATCTTCAATGTTAATGGGAGTGTTTGATGAGGGCTGAGGTTTGCTTGTTTTAATTCTGGTACTCTTCCTTGCCCTGAAATACATGGAGGTTTTTCTTTTCCTCTTCTGCTTCTGCTTGACTAGTGTACAGAGGGTAGTGAGGGTAGCTTCTGCTTCTCTTTCCAAAGTTTTCGGGGACTCTTCTCTTTGCTCTGCCCTCTCTGCCTCCTTTTCTCCCTCTTTTGTCTCATTTTCCTCCTCCTGCTTTGTCTCTTCAACTCTCCCCTCCTCTATTTCTTTTATTTCCTCATTTCTCTCTTGCTCTGCTATGTTACCACTGGCTTCATCTTCTCCTCCTTACTGTTCTCCCTCCTCACTGACATTAGGACTGACATCATAGGTTAATGCCTTGATGTCATCCTCAACTATCATATTTCTGAAAACTTCCCATGCTATAGGGATTGTAAGGGTATGGAGGGCTTCTTCTACGAGGATCTTGATTAGGCCATGGTGAGCTAGTTGCTGTGAATTTCCCTCTTGTACCTTGGTGCTGGAGTCAATGAGGGATTGAAGGAGAAAGTAAGGGATATAGAGCTTTTGATGTGTTGGGGTATCCATGCCATATCTCAATTCTTGGAGGATTCTAAAATGATATCCATAAACAATTTTGTGCCTTCCCTCACAAGAAGTGTATTTGATCACTTGGTAGCTAACCTCATCCCAGGGATATGGTACACTAGCCCTCCTAATTCCATTTTTGTCTTCAATAGGGGTTTCATTATCTTGGAAAAATTTCCTCTTGGTAGCTTGGCCAATTGTTTTCTCATCTTTACTTTGAGGAAGCCCAAGAGGAAGGGTAGTGACCCCATTGATGAATTCAGGGGTTATTTCAATGGAGAGGCCTCTAATGGTTAGAGTAGCATGAGTTCTTGTGTGAGGGACTAGAGAGAGCAAATTCATGGGCAATTTCATCATCAAACCCTCTAAGCTTCTCAAAGAAATTCATCTAGTTTGCCTTGTAAATATTTCCACCACTTGAGGATGTGCATGGAGTCTAGTGGAGTTAGTGGTCTCTTTTCTCATAAACCCCCTTGTCATACTGCCTATACTTCTTTTGAAAAACCAGATATGGAGGTGGAGACAAAGAATTTTGAGTGAAATAGAAAAACAGAGGGCACTGCGATTTTTTTTTAAACAAATTTTTTATGTATTTCTACCCTCTTAAAGACACATTTTATCTTCAATTTGAGACCAACTATTTCACATTTTTATATTCAACAAAGGGAATTCATGAACCCTACCTCTTCAGAATAAAATTCGTGCAAAAAATCATGTTTCCTCCCTTCAAAATGACTCACTGCCCCTCCTGTAGAAGGCCGCTATCCCTCCTGTAGGTTTCCTATAAGTGCTCCTGTAGAAGAGGCCAAGAGCAAAAATATGGAGGAAATTGATGGAGGATGGAGGATACAAGGCCATGGGGGCATAAAAAGACTGTTGTGTGGCTGATTTACGAGGAGAAACTAAAGAAAAGGTGGTGAGAATGTGCGAGGAGGAGTGCTCATTACCTTTTATGGCTATTTTTTGTTATGAGTGTTGAGCTGGCAAGGTGTACATGACCCAGATTAGGACCATTGGTCCCCACTTGCTTGGTCATCATGACCCCCCTTGTAATCATCCCCTCATTACTGCATCGGAGTTAACTCTTCCTCCCACTACTTATCCTTTGCATCTTTTGCTTGAGTTGACTGTGCGCACGTGTGAGCGATATCTTGGTTAAGTGGATTCAACTAAATAAAGGTGGCCAAGTTAACTGGCCACCTTTCCCTCTTTCAATTTCAACCATCTCGTTGCCTTCGTATGATTCATAATTACACAAATGGAGATAGAGGAGTGACGTATCTACTTACCTGTAATCCACGTGTATTTGTTACCATCGACTGTGAGGTGTTGTGCCTTTCTCTGCTGCATGACTTAATTTTCCTTCATGCATGTTATCTCTACTTGTTGATGTGTTGTTGTGTGTTTTTGCAGGTTCTTATTTTGCTGGAGTTGAGCTACATGTGCCTTTTCAACCTTCAGATGTGTTGTCCCTTGCTGCTGGTGCTGGACTTCTATGGGATCAACTACTATAGGAATTCTCACAGGAGCTCCTGTAGCTGCTTCTCCCCTTGAAACTTTAGCTATTTCCCTATGCTTGGAGCTTGAGAATGATGAAAGATGTGGAGATGAATGATGGAGGGATAGTAGGTAAGCTTCAGGTAAAGTTAATGGTGCCTTTTCCCCATTTTTTTTTGTTTTTTTTTGTTTTCAAAACTGAAAAATTGTTTTTCTGTGTTTTTTTTTGGAAAGGAAAAAAATAATAATGATGCTTGGAGTGTGATGCAGGCTTGGAAATGATGGCAAGGAGGTTTGAAGATGGTAAGAGGGATTATAGGTTCCTCATGAAGCTTTTGTCCCTCAAACTGCCTCCTATAGACACTTTTGGCTCTCTGTAGTTCCTACAAAAGCCTCTTGTAGAAAAAACAGTTTTGGAAGAAGAGGTACAGTGGGGTGAAAGAGATGCCAAAAATGATGGAGGAAGGTGTGGAGAAGATGAGATGGATGCTGGTATGAATGTCAGGGTCCCCTTGGCACCTTCTTCTGCTCCCTATAGTCCTCATGCAAACCTGCAATGCAATACAAATCCATTTTTTTTTTGAAAACAACTAGGGCGCCTCAGAGAGTTTTTCACCTTAATTGCCTGCCCTAAGCACCTCCAAGGGAGGTTTTCACCCAGGGATCTTATTCTTTTCCCTTTTTTTTGCATCACTGGGATGCCTTAGAAGAGGTTTTTAACCCAATGATGGGACTTAAGTGCCTCATGGAGGTTTTCACTTGAGTCCTTATTTTTTCTCTTTTTTCTTCAGTGAGTGGGTGAAGTGCAAGCTAAGACATGCTCCACTACCATCACTGTTTTAGTCAAATATTCAAGAAACTGTCGCTTGGAGAGGGGTTTCTTTTAGACTTTCAACCGACGTCCATTGACAAGCATGGGGATGGATTCATCATCAATGGTTCTGATCAGAACTAAACCATTGTCATTGTATTTCTCCATAGTGTAGGGTCCCATCCATCTTGTCCTCAGCTTGCCTTTGAAATCCTTGTGGCTTGAATCATAGAGTAGTTCCCAATCTCCCTCTTGGAATTGCTTCTCCTTGATATTTCTGTCATGCCACATTTTTCTTTGAAGCTGAAATACCTCTGTATGGAGAAGGGCTTGCAATCTATATTCATCCAATCCATTGAGCTGAAGTAATCTCTCCTTCTTTACATGGCTGAGGTCTAGGTCTAGCTGAGTTGCCATCCTTAGGGTATTGAATTCAAACTCTATTGACAACAAAGCCTTATTCCCATAGACCAGTGAATAGGGTGTGAACCCAGTGGTGGTCTTCCATGTTGTGTTGTAGGCCCAAATGGCCTCAACTAATCTGTCCGCCCAGTATTTTCTGTTGCTGCTCACTACCTTGGTTAGGATCCCTTCCAATGCTCTGTCAGTGACCTCCACTTGCCCATTGGCTTGTGGATGGTAAGGGGTGGAAGTCCTGTGCTTGATCTTATGATGTGTGAGCAGGTCTTCAATCAGGTTGGAAGTGAACTGACTTCCTTGGTCTGTGACCAACTCTCTCGGATACCCGAACTCGTAGAATATGTTTTCCCTTAAAAACTTAGCTACTTTTTCCTCTGTCACTGCTTTGATTGCTTTTGTCTCCGCCCACATTGTCAGGTAGTTGGTGCACACAATGATGTACTGCTTCTGCTTTGAAGGGGGGTTGATAGGCCCCACAAAGTCCATGCCCCACTTCTTAAATGGCTCAAAGGTCACTTGAGGTTGCATGGGAATTTCATCCTTTGGAGTGGGTTTCCCCATCCTCTGACACCGATCACACTGGCTCATGTATCTCCTCACATGCTGATGAAGAGGGGGCCAGTAGTAGCCTACTTCTAATATCTTGAAGGCGGTTCTTTTTGCTACAAAATGACCTCCACAAGGCTCGTCATGACAGGTCAAGAGGATGTCAAAGACTTCCTCCTCCCTGACACATCTTCTCAAGATCTGATTTGGGCCAAGTTTAAAGATATTGCCTCTAATCTAGGTGAAAGGGGCGCTTTTCCTTACTATCTTGCTCTTCTCTTTTGAGGATAGGTGTGGTGGGAATTGTGTTGAAACCAAGTAGTTTGCTATATCAACAAACCATGGAAAGAGTACTGATATAGAAAATAGGTTTTCATCTGGCATTTGGTCATCCACCATTCCTTCTTCACCTGTAGGAAAATTTACTCTAGACAAAAAGTTAGCAACAACATTCTCTTTACCAGGCTTATCAATAATGGCCAGACCAAATTGATGCAGTAAAAGCAACCATATAATAATGCAAGCATTTACATCTGGTTTGCTTATTAAATATTTAATTTCAACATGATTAGTGTGCACAAAGGTTTGATAGCCTGTGATATAATGTTTGAATTTGTTTAAGGAATGCACGACAACTAGGAGTTTTTTCTCAGTCACTGTATAGTTTAACTCTGCCTTTGTTAAAATTGGAAACTAGGGAAAAACTTCATGTGGGTCATCTTATTCATGGCTGATAATATTTTTATTAAATTCCTCTTGTCAAGAGGCGTAGGATTGATATAAAGATCATCCGATTATGATAATTATTCATGGAGAGATGAATTTATTTTGATTATGGAATTATTATCAAGCCGACTTACAACTCATGTAGGCTCAGAAGCCCAACAGTCGCATCCATTCAAACACCATCGTTGTGTATAAATACGGGAAGTTTTTTCCTCATTTGGACTCACTCATCTCATCACATCTCTCTGTCTCTACTGTGCATAAAAGAGTCTCTTCTCTAATGCGCAGAAAAGGGTCTCCCTCTCACACATGTGAAGTCGGAAGTTGCCGAAACTAAAGCTGCAACTATAGAAGTAAAGATTTACCTGTGTGGACTAGAGGATCTCCTCATCTAAACTATGTTGTAGGTTCATCTAAACCTCCTCTGAAAGCCGCAACTCTTGGTGGTGGAATCAAGTCAATCCGACGGACGGTTTGCAAGATATCGACTGCCCTAGTTTGAAGCCGGAAGCTGCTCAAACTGAAGCTATAACTACAGAAGTAAAGATTGACTTGCGTGGACTAGAATATCTCTTCATCTGAACTGCGCTGTAGGTTCATCTGAACCTCCTCTAGAAGCCGCAACGTTTGGTGTTGGAATCATGCCGATCCGACAATCGGTTTGTGAGATATCATCTGCCCTAGTTTGATGATGAAGCCGCTAATGTTGATGATGCTGATCTAGGGTTTGCTAAAGTTGATATAAATAAGATTTATTGTACTATTTCTCTCTACTGAATTATGGAAGATAAAAGAATATTTGATCAAATGGTTTCCCCATACATTGTGGGGTTTGTCCCTGGCTAGCCGCCACGTCTTGTGTCTCTTGTCTTGGCTTATTTTCTGTCTATTGTTTAATGTTCTATCTGCACTTTACTTTATGTACATGTGATTGCTAATCTGTGGAATATAATAAGAAAAATAAGTAAAATGTTATAAGCATAGAACATACCATAACTTAACATGGTATTAGAGCTGAGGTGAAGACAAAGCCTAAGCAAGAGCAAGAGCAATCACCGAAGAGAAGATTGGCAAGGCTATCCTAAAAGAACTATGGGGTCCTCAACACTCTGCCGAAGGAAAGCTTCATAAGAAAGATGACTATTATGGATGGAAGATGTCTATTGATCTAACCCTAGAAGATCCAGGAGTGCTGGACCATGTAAGAGGCAATATTGTTGAGCCTCCATCAAATGCATCCGCTGCTGCATGGAACAAATGGAAAATCGAAGAAGTCAAAATAGAAGATCATCTGGGACTCTATCGACAAGCACTTGGTGGCCTACATCTCTGAACTGGACACCTCCAAGGAAATCTACGATATACTGGTGAGTTTATTTGAAGTTAATGATGCAAATCAAGTTTTGTTTCTTAGAAATAAACTGAGGGAAATCAAGAAGGGTAAAGATGAGAGTATGAAAGCATACTTCTTAAGAATAAACGAGATCAAGAACGATCTCCTCTCTATTGGGGAGGCTACTACTGACAGGGAAATGACACTCATGACTCTTGGAGGATTACCATCCGAATGGTACGTGTTCAGGACTACTCTTCTAAACTATAATGTAATTCCTGGTTTCGAGGAATTAATGGCTAGATGCATTCAAGAAGAAACAAGGGAAGAAGAGCAAGAAATGCCCATGCCTAAAGGTCCTCCTACTGCCTTTTCTTCTCGTGCTAAGAAAAGAAATAATTCCAGGACTAAATCAAAAGGAAAGGATGGACCTAAGGCTGGAAGAAAATGACAATGTTACATCTGTGATAAAGTAGGTCACTATGCAATGGAGTGCCCTGATAGAAAGGGCTCACATTGGCACGATGATCAAAATCCCTTTGATGGAAATCAAAGGAATGACAAATTCAATAGCAAGGGTAAGAGGAGAGCTGGGAATCAAGGAAGAGGACAACCATTCAAGAAGGCTAGAAATTCTAGGATGTATTACATACACTTGACCTCCGAAATACCCTGGTGTCCATCTCGGCAATGGAAGAGAAAGGCTACAAGGTAACCTTCAATGATGGCAAGCTACGTACATGGAAAAATAATGTTAAAGATGCCTTTACTCTTGGGTTTCGTGTTGATTCCTTATATCAAGTTGATGGAAGTTTGCTAGGTGTCATGTCTTATGACACATCTCTTCAGTCCGAACTTTGGCATCAGAGGTTTTCCCACCTTCATTATAAAGCTCTACTTGGTGTAAGACAAATGGTGATAGGGATGCTTGAATTTTGAGTAGAGAAAGAAGGTGTATGTCCAGGATGTGCCGAGGGAAAGCTCAAAAGGGGACCATTCCCCTCAAACCAAAGCAAGACCTCCGATATATTATAGTTGGTTCACTCATACCTGAGGTTAGCATTAAGAGGGAGACTACTACACCACATACTCCTGAGCAGAATGGTGTGGCCAGAAGGAAGAAACGCACGATTGTGGAAGCTGTCTGAGCCATGCTACATGATCAAAGACTTTCAAAGTTTCTATGGGCTAAAACTACCATATATGTACAAAATCGATGCCCTCTTCAAGCATTGGATTCCAAGACTCCTCAAGAAATGTTCACCACCGGTCAAAGGGAAGTCGTGATTAGTCATGATGTCACCTTTGACGAAGATATGGCTCTCAGCAAGGTGGACAGTCTTCCAACTTTGAGGAGCTCTCAAGAAGCTGACACCAAGGAACCGAAAGAAAAATATGATGAATCAATGCTTGATGTAGAAGAACCCATGGATCCGATTGATCCTCATCCATATGAGCCTTCCTCTTCGAGGAAGAGGCCTTCATGGCTTAGGGGGATACTTGATGATGCTGAAGGACATGCTGCACCCTGAGGAACCTTCCATCAAAGTAAGAAACCTAATAGGTATTAGTGATACCTGACCATCGTGAGCACGATCATACAAAATGAGCCTTAATCATTCTCAGATGTCGTTAAGCATTAAGTATGGAAGGATGCTATGACCATATAATATGAGTCTATTATGGAGAATGTTGTCTGGGAAGTAGTTCCCAGACCCCGGACAAGACAATTGTTACTTCAAAATGGCTTTACAAGATAAAGCATGCAGCGGATGGAAGTACGGAAAAGTATAAGGCTTGTTTTGTTGCTCATGGTTTCTCTTAGAAGGAAGGTATAGACTATGATATTTGCACCTATTGCCAGATATATGACCATCCGCTTGATCATAGCCCTTGTGGCTTCACAAGGATGGAACCTACATCAGATGGATGTCAAGACTGCATTCTTGCACAGTTAGATCAAAGAAGAGGTCTATGTGGAGCAACTCGAAGGATTTGAGATTTATGATTGAAAATCTCATGTAAGAAGAAGGCTCTCTATAGGCTAAAGCAAGCACCCTGAGCACGATATGAGAGGATTGATAGTTACTTGATGAAGCTAGGATTCACTAGGAGTGAAGCCGATCATAACCTTTACTTTAAGGTTGAAAATGACAAGCCTCTCTGATTAGTGTTGTATGTGGATGACCTCTTTCTAACAGGTGCATACCCTCTCATTCACAAATGTAAGAGGGAGTTGGCTTCTGAATTTTAAATGAAGGACCAAGGACTTGAAGTATGGCAGAATCCAAGGGAAATTTTCATGTCTCAAAGAAAATATGTGGTAAAGATATTGGAAAGATTCGGTATGATGGACTGCAAGCCTATGACTACCTCAAGGATCTTAAATTTTAGAAGTTATATGGTAGTGATGTCGGACCAGATTTGGGAAATGGATCTGAGTTTCAAAAACTCATTCACGTTGATGTTATTAGTGAACCTCTGTCCGAACATATGTTTTGTAGTTAGCATTGTGAGCTCATATTTGGTTGAGCTTCACTAGATTGGTGCCAAGAATCTTCTGAGATGTCTTTAGGACACAATCTCTAATGGATTGAGATACACTATTGGAAATATGAAACTGCATGATTATTCGAATGCTGATTAGGCAGGTAGTGTGGAGGATCATTGGAGCACTTTTTAGTGTTTTTTCTCTTTGGATTCTGCTTCGATATAATGGATGAGCAGGAAGCAGAAGTCGGTTGCCATAAGCACCACCGAGGTTGGATACATATCTATGAGTATGATCTCGTATTAAGTTGCCTGGTTGGGGAAGCTCTTCAGTGAGCTGTTTGAACACATACCACTGTGATTCTCTGTAACAACCAGAGGTGGGATTTGATTATTGACGAATCCTATATTCGTCGATTGCTCCAACAGATAAACATCATCTGGGATATGGTAAGTCAATGAGAAAGGAGGCTCCATCGCATTAAGATGATGTACAGGTCGATACACCTTGTCAAAGCCTCGAGGAAAGATCTAATATGTGATTTTCCCAAACGACTTGGAGTCGTCAAGAAACCCTTGTACAAGGGTCCTGCATGTTGCATACATTGAGCTCTGGGAGCTCTAAGGGCTTGTGGTTATTACTGGAGCAACATACGACCACAGGGTGACTCACCCTCCCTTGGTGGTGTGCACTAGAACAAGATGATTCGCTCTCTTGTGGGACAAGATGATTCACTCTCTTATGGAATAGGATGATTCGCTCTCTTGTGAGGCCTGGATTGATGTGTTCTCCATGGCAATTGTAGTAGGATTGATGTGTTTTGTTGTGAGGCCTGGATTGATGTGTTCTCCATGGTGATTGTAGCAGGATTGATGTGTTCTCATGTGAGGCCTGGATTGATGTGTTTTCCATGGCAGCCTGGTTTCATGTGTTCTCCATAACAACTGTAGCAGGATTGATGTGTTCTCCTGTGAGTACAAGATTTATTAGTTCTTCTGTCGAGGCATCCTACCCATGCAGTCTAGGACTCATGGGAAGTACCTCTCATCTAATCAATGAGTAGGGAAATGAAGTTAGGGACCATAGTAGTAACGATGGATGCATCGTTGTATCTACCGTACTCCCTACGCTAGGATGACCTCCATTGATCTGGGATCAATGATACTGGTCAGGGACCAGTGGTAGGAGTTGTACCATACTATGACACTAACTTCGGGTCGGTTGAGACTGGTCTGGGACCAGTGGTACATACTCTGAGACTAACTTCGTGTCAGTGTAGTACTGGTCTAGGACCAGTGAGAGTGGTACATACTATGATGCTGAGTTTGGGTCGATTGAGACTGGTCTGCGACTAGTGGTACACTCTTTGAGACTGTGATACTGGTCTGGGACCAGTGGTAGGAGTGGTACTTACTATGAAGCTGACTTCGGGTTGGTTGAGATTGGTCTGGGACCAGTGGTATGCACTTTGAGACTGATTTTGAGTCAGTGGAGGATGATACTGGTATGGGACCAGTGGAGTTGTTCTCACTATGATGCCGACTTCGGGTTGGTTGAGACTGGTCTGGGACCAGTGGTACATACTCTGAGACTGACTTTGAGTCAGTATGATACATCCTCGATTATTTCCTCTTCTTCATAATTCAGACAAAAGTAGAGCAGAGCAAGGGTCAGGCTATACAGGGCAGTGCATTTGATGGATGAATAGTAACGACCGTTAGACAAATTGTAGATGAAGTTCTCCTTAGTTGAGAGGGAGTGTTAAAATTGGAAACTAGGGCAAAACTTCATGTGGGTCATCTTATTCATGGCTGATAATATTTTTATTAAATTCCTCTCATCAAGAGGTGTAGGATTGATATAAAGATCATCCGATTTCGATAAGTATTCATGGAGATATGAATTTATTTTGATTATGGAATTATTATCAAGCCGACCTACAACTCATGTAGGCTCAAAAGCCCAAAAGTCGCATCCATTCAAATACCAATGTTGTGTATAAATATAGGAGGAATTTTCCTCATTTTGACTCACTCATCTCATCACATCTCTCTCTCTCTACTACACAGAAAAGAGTCTCTTCTCTACTACGCAGAAAAGGGCCTCTCTCTCACACATGGGAAGCCGGAAGCTGCCGAAACTAAAGCTGCAACTGCAGAAGTAAAGATTGACCTGCGTGGACTAGAATATCTCCTCATTTGAATTACACTATAGGTTCATCTGAACCTCGTCTAAAAGCTGAAACTTTTGGTGGTGGAATCAATTCAATCCGACAGACGGTTTGGAAGATATTGACTGCCCTAGTTTGAAGCCGAAAGCTGCCGAAACTGAAGCTGTAACTACAGAAGTAAAGATTGACCTGCGTGGACCAGAATATCTATTCATCTAAACTGTGCTATAGGTTCATATGAACCTCCTCTAGAAGCCGCAACGTTTGGTGGTGGAATCATGCCGATCCGACAGTCGGTTTGTGAGATATTGTCTGCCCTAGTTTGATGATGAAGCCGCTAATGTTGATGATGCTGATCTAGGGTTTGCTACTATTGATATAAATTAGATTTATTGTACTATTTTTCTCTGCTGAATTATTGAAGATAAAAGAATATTTGATCAAAGGCTTTCCCCACACATTGTGGGGTATGTCCCTGGCTAGCCGCCACATCTTGTGTCTCTTGTCTTGGCTTGTTTTCTGTCGATTGTTTAATGTTCTATCTACACTTTACTTTATGTACATGTGATTGCTAATCTGTGGAATATAATAAGAAAAATAAGTAAACTGTTATAAGCATAGAACATACCATAACTTAACAACCTTTGATGATTTTTTGCTTATAAAGTATATGGCATAAGGTAACTTTTCAACAATTTGTCCTAAGCCTGCTCCTATTGCTTTGTTTGAGGCATCTGTGTGAATGTGAAAGGGTAGGGCCGAGTTTGGGCCTCTGAGAATTGGAGCTGTCACTAGCTTGCTCTTCAAGGTATCTAGGGCTTCTTGATAGTTTTCTGACCATTTGAACTCAATATCTTTGCCTAGGAGGCCAAACAAATGAGAGGCTAACTTGCTGAAGTCTTTAATGAATCTCCTGTAATATCCAACTAAGCCTCGGAAGCTTCTGACATCTCTCACCTTTTGAGGAGGTGGGACCCTTTGGATGATGGCAATTTTGTTGGGGTCAACCTGCAGTCCTTGTTGAGATATTGCATGACCTAGCACGGTCCCTTCAGTCATAAAAAATTCACATTTTTTTGGACTGAGGGATAGGTTCATCTCAATACACTTATCTAGAACTTTTTCTAGGTTAGATAAAGCTTCCTGAAAGTCAGAGCCATAAGGAGTAAAATCATCCATGTATATTTCTACTGCATCATGAACCAGTTCAGAAAATATACTCAATACCGCTCTT